>JARKHS020034370.1:0-152010 GCA_030143305.2 Amblyomma americanum | reverse complement strand
TAACATTCATTGTTAACCGCTGTTCTTGTGCCCACCTCTCATGTGATGTACCGCGAGGAACCCTTGAGGGTCAAATAAATAAATAAATAAGTAAATAAAGCTACGCCGTACATTTTAACGCATGTGCTGACAGGTTAAATCTTCCCATTTCAGGCATGTAAAAAATTTAGTTCATTTAAAATTTCTTTTAGTTGATGCTTTTTATTTCTGAATTTCAGAACACGGCACAACACTATACCTGCTTTCGCCTGCTTTTAACTCTGCGTGACATTATAGTATCCACGATACACCGAGATTGAGCGTTGCTTTCATGCATAGCTACCTGCATTTAATTCAACTCGCGGACTCCTCAGACTGTTCTTCTCAGGCCACTCAGACTATGTAGCACGCTCTTGCAGAACACCTTGTATATGAGCGCGAAGTGACTTTGAGCGCTTCCTTGACGCGTTTTGAGAGCGGGCCACTTTTGGAGGAGGAGGAGCACGATAAACTTTATTGCCGTCGACCAAGGTAGGAGTTGGTGTGGGGTTATAGCCCCACCCAGTGGCCATGAGCCCGTGGCGTTCGGCGACTTCTAGGGCTCTTGTCACAACCCGGATCTGGATCTGTGTGTCCGAGCCGGAACTGAGCAATGCGGCCTCCCACTGGTCTGGATTAGAGAGCTGCGAATCTCGCGGAGGGGAGTCCTGATGGCAAGCCCAGAGTATATGGGATAGAGTGGCATGTTGGCCATATAGATGAGAGGAGGGAGAGTAGACACCAGGGTATATGCGGGCATATATCGCGGGATTGGGGAAGGTGCTCGTTTGGAGTTGCCTCCAAGCGACCTCTTTTGGAGGACCTTGTGCTGGGCGCTCGGCCTGAGAGCTACGAAGATCTCTAAGGAACGCGAGCGCTTCTACGTTTCTTGCGCAGCTACTATCCTCCTCTTCTCTGCGTGTTCTCTCTTTCCGAGAGCACAGTATTAGGCCTTATAATGATCCCATAAGGCCTACCTCTCTGCCGTTCTTTCAAAGAAGCCTCTCTATGCGTTTAGGCGTATATTTCATCATGCTGAATAAACAGTGCAAATAACAGACGGACAAGCCGAAAGGCGGACACAGGACGAGCGCTGGCTCTCAGGAAAGGAGATCGTATTCATCGACAACCTTAGAGCGTCGCGCGCATCTGTGTGTGGTTTCTGTGCTTTGTCACCCTCTATGATCACGGGCTGGTCGTTGAGTGTTCTGTTTATAACAGATGGGTTTTGCTATAAACGATAGTTGAGAGTAAGCGCTCATCCTGGTCTGCCTTTATTCTTGCTTGTCTGCTTTTCGCGCTGTTTATTTGGTATCAGCCTTTAACAACTCCACCAAATCAATATTCTGCTAAATAACATAATGAAGAGTTCGATGAAAGTTCGTCTGATCATGTATGGAGGGGGGAAATCCGACTGTGCGGCCTGCTCGTGCCCCCCCCCCCCCCTGCCACCGGGTACGGGCCGGTGTAGTTTCGGCTACTAGGCTTTGTTCCGGTGCAACGCCAGCGGTGGGGATGGGCTGGCCGGGGCCCGTCCTCTGGGGATGCAAAACCCCATGGGAGTGGCAGCGACTCCCAAGCGGCTGAGTGGGCCAGTCGCGCACGTGAGGTCCGATGCCTGTGCGGAGGCAGGCCTGGTTTCATAATCAGGTTGGACTCACGGAATTGGGCTCAAAAAGTGCTCGAAAATCAAAAGGCCTCTGCACGCGGGGGCGTGCGTGGCTACCGGCTGGCGCGTCGGTTTCTGGCCACGGAGAGGCCAGGTCCGCGCGGGGGTTTCCAGCAGAAGGGCTCCTTGGGAGCGATGTCCTCGGGGAAGCAGCCAGGGATGGCTGACCGCGGGGCCGTGAGGCTAGAGCGCGGGACGCCGAGGTACGGGGGGCCTTAGTACGACCGATGCGAAAACCGTCGATGTTGTGGAGTAACGGTGGAGTAGGCCCGGGTTATCTCACCCTCGGCCAGGTTCTTGGTGTGTGGCCCGGTCAGCCCGGCCCTGAACACTCCCTCCTCAGTAGGTGTGGAGCAAGCCAGGGGAGGAAATAAGTGCAAGGTTGGTTGGTTGGAAGCACAGGTGGGTCCCCGGGAGTCTAATTCCATTGGCTGGATCCACCACACATACTTCCGGAGTCTGAAAAACCGCGAAAAACACTTGACGGGTAGTAGGTGGGCAGCGATTCGCAAGGCCGAACCGGACCCCTGAAAGTCGTGGAGGAGCCCGAGGCAGCTGCCCCGGGTTAGGATTTCCTGTCTCCGAGTCGGAGCTATTGCGTCGTTGGGTGGTCGGGCATCCCGTGAGTGGAGCCGCACCATTGGACAACATCGACGCCCTCCCTGACCTGGCCAGACAGGAGTCGAGCGATGATAAAATGAGGGTTAATATCTCGCTGTCCCCATTCCCATCACATTACCCATAACCCTTCCCTCAGTCCCATTCCCACAACCTATGTCCCACCCCCTCCGCCACGTCCCAGGGGAGATCAGGGGAGTCTCCCCGGGCCCGCTCCCCCGGCTGTGGGTCGCTTAGTAGCATTACCCCATTTTTTTTATTTTCCCACCTACGGGTGGCAAAAGTACAACATTGCCTTCGGGCCTTTTCATTTATATTACGATTGGGTTAAGCCTGTTATACTTAGTGGCACAGGCAGGAGCTTATTGGTTTACGTTTTTTTATGGCAGCTCCACCATACTTTTGATCATGTATGGAATGAAGTGAATCACGGTCACTGACCAGGTTTGAAGAAGTGTGTGACGTTTCGGAACCGCATGCGGGTTTCTTTTCATGTAAGTGACATTTATTTGTCCAATTCAGTGAACGAGGAATCCGTGCGTGCTTCCGAAATGACATATACTTCTTCAGACTTGATTAGTGACTGTAATTTACTTCATTCTGCTAAGTTTATTTAATGTTTTATTTCTACATTCTACATCGTAGATTGCAAAAACTTTTATATTAATTTTTTCTTGTTCGTAACGTATTGTATAACAGTGCCCTGCCAGTGTTCCTGCATAAACTTCGCTTGTTCTTAATCCTCTCTCCTCCCCTTCACGCAGTATTCAAATGTTGAAGCCCTTGAAGGAGCATGAATTAATATATAACAGCAGAACCGGTTTAAGCTCTCCGCAGCCATTATAATCTCTCCATTTTTCTGACCGCTCACCTCAGATTTTTCAGCGAAAGCAGGGATTGCTTAACGCTGCTTGCATGTGGCTGTTAAGCAGTTTTAATCTTGGGTTTAATTTATGAGCTATTTTAATCTTCCGGTACGTATAGCACGAAGCTTCATCGCTCCGACTGAATTCCTTCACAAAAGACGGCAGTTTTAATGAAGCTGGTCGCTCCGTGAGATTAAGTTTTGGTGGCAGGTCATACGTACAACGACGCTGAGGTCTGTAATTATTTACAAAAAAATGCGGGCGTAATACACACGCGTAAACCGACGATGAGCTCTGAAATTATTTACAAAAAGGCGGGCGTAATATATCGTTCAACATTACGCCAAATTCATCATCAGCATTATCATTATTATCAGCCTGAGTACGTCCACTGCAGGGCAAGACCACTCCCATAACTTTCCAACTAACCCGGTTCTGTACAAGCTGCGACCACCTTATCCGGGTAAACAATCTGATCTCATTCTTCCACCGCACTTTCTGCTGCCCTCTGCCTCCTACACTTGTCTTATCTTGGTATCCAGTCCGTTACTAATAAGGACCAGCGGTTATCTTGCCTTCGCATTACATGCACTGTCCAAGGCCATTTCTTCCTCTTGATTTCCAATAGGAGGTCATAAACCTGCGCTTTTTCTCCTGCCCACTTTTCTCTCTTTCTGTCTCTTAACGTTACACCTATCATTTTCCTTCCCATCGCTCGCTGCGTTGTCCTTAACTTAAGCTGAACCCTTTTCGTTAGCCTCCACGTTTCTGCCCCGTAGGTGAGTATCGCTAAGATACACCTGTTATATACTTTGCACTTGAGGGCTAGTGATAAACTGCCATTTATTACCTGATAGCACCTGCCATGTGCACTTTCCCACATTCTAATTCTTCAAGTTATTTCAGGCTCGTGGTGCGGATCTGAGGTCGCTACCTCTGCTAAGTGCGTGTATTCGTTTTCCACTTACAGCACCTTGATATCTATAGTAAACTGCTATTCTCTTTCGAGACTTTTGAGCAGTACTTCAATTTTCTGCAGAATAATTTTAAGCCCGCCGTTCTCCTGTGCCTTTGTAAGACACTGATCATACTTTGTAATTCGTCCCCTGAGTTCCATAGCAGTGCAACGTCGCCACAGAGCTGCAATTACTAAGGCATTCTTCATTATTTCTCATTTACAGATGTTTACAATCCAGATATCAGCATACCTCCTTGTACAAGCGATTAAGAGCACTAGATAATGCGTGTCTCCCTGCCTGACACCCTTCTTTTTTTTTATTCAGGATCACGGTAGATGTGCACCTGTTATAGATATTTTGCAGCATTTTTGTACACGTTTCTTCTGCACCCTGATTTCGCAATGACGACTGGTTTCGACTAAGTAAAGTGCTTTTTCGTAATTTATGAAGGCTATTTAATACATAATTGTTTGTTATAATGTCCGCATTTTTTTCATCACCTGGTTGGTAGTGTAAACATTGTCTATTGTCGATTATCTTCAAGAAAACCTTCCTGGTCCTTTGCTTGATTGAAGTCTAAGGTTGTGCTGATTCTATTAGTGATTACCTTTGCACACATTTCTTAGAACACATACAGGGAATTGACCATTCTGTAGTTTTTCAGGTCGAAGTTTTCTTTCTAATCGATTTAGATAGTGTTGGCGTTCTCCGGGATTCAGCTACGGTCGAGGTCATGAGGCATTGGTTATACAAGGTGGTCAGTCTTTCTAGCCCATTCTCCCCACCATTCTGTTAATGAGCTAATCAGACCTAATCGCCGATTTCACACGCCTTCGGAAAGTGTAATTTAATCTCAAACTCTATGTTAGCCGGACGTATTTTGAAAGGTGTCTATATTTAAACTGTTCAAGTTTTTGTGAAGGTTGAGTGGTTCGAAAATCTTCAAAGTGAATAATTTTTTCAGCACTTAATTCTGGAAAATAAAGCGATTCATTCACTTACATAGAATACCTGCAAGTAGTACTGTAGGCCAACGGGTAAAGGAAATTTCATTAGGATAACAATAGATTTGTTTAAAAACCTTCCTTTTGCCTGTAAGTTCAAATTACTGTTCACTCAGTTGCTACATTTAGCAGTGCTAACGTCTTCATTCAGAGAATCGAATTTGGTATCCAATGAAAGCATTCTTGCAGTTCCGATGCACTCAATTCAGAAAGCTGAAAATGAACGAGGGACGAAAGCTTCTTTTTAACATTTCAATATAGCTTCTTTAACCCGGAAGTAAGAAGCCGGTATTTTTGCGATTGTCGCTTTTGATTTGACTTTTTTGCTAGGAAATTTAATGTCCTGCAGCCTTGAACTAAAGACAAAATGAAGTGTGGTGACCTGGCGATCGGCTCACAAAAGCGGGCTCTATCGAGTGGTCTCTTATTTCTTTTAACACTTTAACATTAAAAGCATCACCATGAAGAGATAATGCGTTCGCATTAGAAGCCCCACTGTGACTAACATTAAAAGCATCACCATGAAGAGATAATGCGTTCGCATTAGAAGCCCCACTGCGAAGAAATAGTGTCCGCCGTCCTCCAGCAATTCACTACTGAGCACACTTGGGGCCTGGAACGATTTGTGCACGGAAGAGCCAACTGCTACCTGCAACACTTCCGTGCGGGTAAGTGGGGAAAGCGGAATCCTGCAGGAGAGGTAAGAAGGTAGCTGCCCCGTGAAGAATAAGAAATGGCCGTAAAATTGATTACCAAAGTAATGACAGCGAATGACAGTAAAAATTAAAATGTCTAAGAATGAGTAAGCAAAAATGATAATGACTATGAATTACACAGCTAAGAGTAGAGCAAGGCGCAACAAAGAACCTTTGAGGAGGAAAAATATATTTGGAAAAGTATATAGGAAAATATGAAGAGAAATCAGAAGTAGAAGAATATTTATTAATAGCAACGACGAACACCTATTGGGCTAACATACTGCCATCGCATATTAATAATTAAGCGCTCCCCCCTCCAATTTTTGCTTCCATTCTGACAGTAAATGCACATCCCATTCACAGGCCATAGAGTCACGGCCATAGAGCTCACAGGCTCACATAGGGTCACAGGCCATAGAGCTGGCTTTTGCGAGCCAACGGATGAACCACGCAAAGAAAGAAGCACGTTTGGTAGCAATGCGCAGCTCTGGCTTTGATAACACCGATAAAGATAAGTTAAGACGATTAAGAAAGGAGTTATACTCGCATGTGTCTGCTTGCGAGTACCGACATCGGGCAACGAATATTTAGCGCTAGGCACGAGAACGTTTAAAATTGCTTTGCCACATAGGCCCTGTTATAAAGGCGGAGTACTCTTCACAGGAGAACAAAGAGCTGGAATTTTGAAGCGAAAGCTTCTCTACCACCCGCCGCGGTGGCTCAGTGGTTAGGGCGCTCGGCTACTGATCCGGAGTTCCCGGGTTCGAACCCGACCGCGGCGGCACCGTTTTTATGGAGGAAAAACGCTAAGGCGCCCGTGTGCTGTGCGATGTCAGTGCACGTTAAAGATCCCCAGGTGGTCGAAATTATTCCGGACCCCTCAACTACGGCACCCCTTTCTTCCTTTCGTCTTTCACTCTCTCCGTTATCCCTTCGCTTGCGCCGCGGTTCAGGTGTCCAACGATATATGAGACAGATACTGCGCCATTTCCTTTCCCCAAAAACCACCTATTAAAGCTTCTCTACGCAAGGTAAAACCGATTTCGCCGTGCGTTTCCGGTTGACCTTCAAGTTAGCGGGAGGTAAAGCATGATCTGACCATATGTAGTCCACCATCCTGTCACACTACTTCACCTTTGCTCTTTGACCTTTGGATTCGCAGTAGAGGGCGGTAGAATAGGCCGCAGAGTTCAGTGGGTGACCAACCTCACGTGATGAACGATTAAACTGCATCAAGCCAGGGTGGCAGGGTGGGCGCGCTGCCTATACAGTATGCGGAACCCACTCAACGTTACAGACGTCAAGCCGCGTCTTCTTGCCCGATACACCACAGCTTTCGCTCTCTAACCAGGTTCAGCAGTACTTAAGCCGCGGCTATTTTTTTTTGGTTGGGCAGATACACCTCAAAATCATCAAGCAGGTTTTGGTAAAGGCTAGAGCCAGAAATTAAATTGACGCAGCTGAAGGATGAACGGAAGAGACAAGTGCGGCAGAAAGACTGACATGATGTACGCTGACGACGTCTCATACACGGCACGCATAGGCTGATCCGACTCCGCTTACTTTATAATAACTTTATTCACATGTATTTCGCATCCTTTTGAGACAATGCATCAGTTCTTGCGCCAAATTTGATTGGAAGTCTTAAAACACTCACCCCCTTAGTCACCCTTACAAGCAGTGTGTAGTAACAGAGCCAGCTTTCTATTTGGTTGTTTTTCCTAAATCAGCTTACCACTGCTAGAGGCGAAATAACAGGTTTCCAGCTTTCCACCAGGAGATTAATTCTGATTTTGGAACAAAAATATATATTGGCGAGTACATCTTGAACTAAATACGTGTCATAAGACATTGCTGCTTGTTTCTGAAGTCGTACAGGCACGAAGCGCAGTGTGTCGAGGAGAGGTCATAGCTCATCCACGCAGGGCAGAGAAAACTTTTTTGTGGTTGCTGATAAGAACACCCCGAGTTGAGAATGATCATTTTTATTACCAATGATCAACCGGTCATGTTATCACATCTCGACAGGGTAATAAAAACTGAAAACAAAGTTTTCATTGATTGTGGTAATATTGTCACCGACAAACGTAGCAGGACGCGGGAAGCACAGCCGTTTACGCGGGCAAGGTTTGCCGAACAGCCGCGCTCATTCCACGGAAGGAAGACGTTCGGCCACGCGCTGGGAGACAGGTTCGGCTACCAGGTGGCGCCGGCAGAAAGTCAGCCGTGCGGCATTGCCCCTCTCCCTTCCAAAAGGCATCGACTCGATGCCGCACGCTGGGGGAAAACATACATAAGGCGGAAAGTTAACGGCGCGAGTGTCTTTGTGGAAAGGGGCTAACGGGAGTAATACGGGTTCATTCGCGCCACGTGGACTACTTCGGAAGTCGGTTGTCGAGACAACCGGACAGTTCCTTGAGGGAGCACAGGCGGCGTAACATCTGGCAATAAACCAAAGTAACGGCGAAGAAGCTTCTCAGAGCGCCTTCGCAAACGGATCGGACTCCACACCCCGACTCTGTCACCGGGTCTGTAAATCACCTCCCTGCGGCGGAGGTTGTGGCGCTCGGCGTCGCGTTGTTGTTGGTACCGGATTCCCTGTCGAACAACTTGGCGAGCGGCTTCGTCGTCACGAACAAATTGGTCAGCGTCCACGACAGAAGAGGGAGTAGGATCCGGGAGAAGCATGGCGTCCAGCATGGTCAAAGCTTCGCGACCGTGCACCAAATGGAACGGAGTGAAGCGTGTCGTTTCGTGGAGTGTAGTGTTGTACGCGAACGTGATGCAAGGCAGCATCCGGTCCCAGTTCTTATGGTCATCTTCGACATACATAGAAATCATATCGGCAATTGTCATGTTAAGCCGCTCAGTCAGGCCGTTTGTTTGCGGATGGTAGGCTGTAGTCTTGCAATGGCTGGTGCCACTGAGTCGAAGTACCTCGCTCGTAAGTGCCGACGTAAAGGCGGTTCCCCTGTCAGTTAATACGACTGTTGGGGCTCCGTGACGAAGCACAATGTTGTGAATGAAAAAAAATGTGCAACTTCAGCGGCGGTACTACGGTCAAGGGCCTTGGTCTCACGCAGCGGCAAAGATAGTCAGTGGAAACAGCAATATACCGGTTACCTATGGGAGACGCCGGAAATGGGCCGAGTAAGTCCATGCCGACCTATTGAAATGGGAGGCGAGGGGGATCGATAAGCTGCAGGAGCCCGGCTGGTTTAGTCGGCGGCGTCTTCCGGCGCTGACACTCACGACAGGTTCGCACGTAGCGGTGGACAACCGCAGCAAGCCTGGGCCTGTAGTACTTGTGGCGTATTCACTCAAACGTGCGGGAAAGCCCGAAGTGGCCCGAAGGAAATTCGTCGTGGCACGCACGCAGAACTTCGTCACGAAGGGTTGTTAGCACTGCAAGCCGATAAACACTGTCCGTTGGGCCGTAGTTCTTTTTGTAGAGGACGCCATCGCGCAAGGAAAACGATGACAGTCTGCGCTTGAAGAGTCGAGGTGGAGATGGAGCGGTTCCTTCGAGGTACTCAATGAGGGGCAGCAGTTCGGAGTCGTCCCTCTGTTGGCGGGCAAGGGTGGGTGGGGTGACAGCTCCGAGAAAAGCGGAATCGTCGTCAAATTTGTTCTTGGGGCAGGGAATAGGAGCGCGCGAGAGACAGTCAGCAGCACTATGTTTCTGGCCGGACTTCTGCACGATGGCGACATCAAATTCTTGTAACCGAAGGCTCCATCGAGTAAGCCACCCCAAGGGTGGCTCAGGTTCGCCAGCCAACACAGTGAATGATGATCGCTCACGACCAGAAACGGGCGGCCATACAATTACGGTCAAAATTCTTAACTGCCTACTGCACAGCTAGACATTCCTTTTCCGTGGTAGAATAATTGACTTCGGAACGGGATTAAGTGCGACTGGTGTAAGCAATCACGCGTTCTAGACCATCCTGCCGCTGAACAAGGACCGCACCGATACTAACGTTACTGGCATCAGTGGGCAGTTCCGTGTCGGCCTCTTCGTCGAAGTGGCCAAGCACAGGCGCACATTGGAGACGGGACGTGAGTTCCGTAAAGGCTCAATCCTGGTCCTGGCCCCAGAAGAAGGGTTCAGCGTCTTTCGTCAAGCGGGTCAAGGGCTCTGCTAGCTTGGAGAAATTGTGAACAAACCGGCGATAGTACGCGCAGAGGCTCAAGGAACGACGCAGGCTCCGCATGTCTGTTGGCTTCGGGAAGGCAGCTACGGCGGCCGTCTTTTCAGAGTCTGGACTAACACCTCGAGCGCTGAAAATGTGACCATGAAACGCAAAGTGACATTTTTCTGGCTTGAGAGAGAGACCAGCCGAACGTGTGGCTACGAAAACAGCGCGCAAAAATTTCAGGTGCTCATCGAACGCGTGAGAGATTACGAAATCGTCGAGATATACGAGGCATCGACTGCCACTTCAGGCCAGACAGCACGGTGTCCATCATTCGTTGTAATGTGGCAGGGCCGAGCACAAGCCAAAAGGGAGCACCTTAAACTCGTACAAACCATCAGGAGTAATAAAGGCGGTCTTCTCTCGGTCGCGTTCGTCCACCTCTATTTGCCAATACCCACTGCTGAGGTCAAGGGGCGAAAAGTAGGTGGCATGGCGCAGACGGTCTAGAGAGTCATCAATGCGTGGCAGAGGGTACACATCCTTTTTCGTGACGTTATTGAGGCGTCTGTAATCCACGCAGAACCAGAGGGATCCATCTTTCTTCGTGACGAGGACAACAAGCGATGCCCAGGGGCTCGTGGACGGTTGTATGACGTCGTCCTGGCGCATTCGTGTAACTGGGCGGTGGATGGCATCACGTTATTTTGAAGACACCCGATAAGGGCGCTGACATAGTGGTCTTTGGTCGTCAGCAACGATAATTCGGTGCTTTTTAAGTGGCGTCTGTCGCACCTTGGAAGTTGATGCAAAACAGCCACGGAAGGAACAGATGAGGTTTTCCACGCAGCGTTTCTGACTGGCCGAGAGGTGCGCATTTACATCGGTCGGAATGGCTGTAGCCGTTGCATCGTGGAGGTATGACGAGGTGGACAAAGAGCACTGCCTGGTACTCTCTCCAAGCTCGTCAAAATAAGCGACCTCTGTCTTCGTTAAATGCTGCAGTTCACGGGTAAAGTTGGTGACAAAGATGTCGGTGCGACCGTTGGCAAGTTCTGCTAGACCTCGAGCTACACAAACTTGCCGTGCGAGTAGCAGCGACATGTTCGCTTCAGGGATAGCAAGAGTGCCGGTGCTGTCATTATACTCGACTGTGACGAACTTGCTGGCTCGCGGAGGGATTGTTATGTGCTCGTCATATATGCGTAACATTAATCTGCTGGGCTCGGTGTTGGTGTCAACGGTTCGCTGGGCAGAAGATTAACCCGCATCTAAGCCCTCCGCGATTACGAACGCGGCTCACCTACCTGACAGGAGTACATGAGAAAAAAGGTGGTGTTTCACAATGGGCGGCATTTAGAGCATAAGTACTTAGAACAATGACTCAAAATTTAGCCACAGCTCTGACAAATGATACAAACCTCTCATTGTTAAAAATACAGAGGGCAGTCGAAAGAGCTTACGGGCTTTGATAGCGAAAACATTATCTCATTGTGAGCTCTGTGGTGAGGTTAATTAAAGATTCCTTCTCTTCTAATCACACAGAACTCATTTGCAAATAGCGTTAAAGAAACGTATGAGCTAGGTTCACCTTTGTTTGCTAAGAATTGAATTAACGCGATTTCGTAATACATACCAAGTTTTAAAAAAAATGACAAAGCGGATTTGTGGTCTATTGGTTGCGTGCTCACCTTTCAGTTTGAAGGTATTTGGTTGAATTCTCGGCACCATCAGCAGAAATTTCATTATTTCTCTTTTGTTGTAGACGCCACTATATACCTTATGGACTACTGCTGACGTCATGTGAGGGCATGGTAACGTCACTGAGGAATTTTGGGCCATAGACGGCGACTGACGCCGGCTTCTAGGCGGAATGTGCTCACATTTAAAAAAACGAGAACTGCCAGGACGCAAACAGGAGCTCTGCTGGTAGGTGCATAGCAAAGAATGTGAGAACCAACCGGAGAACAAAAAAAAATTCTAGAGCTAAGCATGCCGGCTTAGCGATAGCTGAAGCTTGGTCTGGATAAATAGGTTAATCAAGCCCTGCCATCCTCCCTGCCCTCTCTTTCTCTTAAATCTCGAACTTTCCCTCCCCCACTTTCTCCTGTATAGGTGGAGAGGGGAATTTTCCTCTCCTCACTTTTCAACCTAGCGACCATGACCTGTGGCGGCCAATGAACGGGGTCAAGTTCAATTAAATGAAATTAGTGTGGATTTAAAAAATATTCAATGTATAAAGCTATATTAAAATATTTCATCAAGTGAGTAGGTGTTAGGTATGAAGTAGTAGATATTTTTAGAAGTACTTATCTTTGGGCGAAATGATTGTTAGTTTGATGCTGACAACAAATAGAGAAACACAAAAAAAGAGCAGACGAGGGTGACGTGACGCGCGGCTAGCAAGAAGTACTTCGATCAAAAGTTTAGGGTAATCCGCCAAGGCGGAGTAAATTTGTAATAAGTGAGCAATAACTCATTGGCATCTACCCGAGAGCAGCCATACGGCTTCAAAAGAAAGCTATACAGCTTGTCGCCCAGTTAACCTCCCTGCCTTTCCGTTCGTCTTTATCAATCTCTCTATATACAGGTTGTGGGATGCCAGTGAGTATTTACTCCAATATTAGAAATTTACTTCACATCGGAGGATTCCCCTAACCATTTGATCAACACTGTTACAACTTCGAGTTATTGATCAGAGTGCTTTCGCCCTACCATAGCCTTGCCGCGCCGGTTAGCTCAGTTGCTAGAGCGACTTTTCCGGTAAACCGGTGGTCCCAGGTTCGAAGCCCGGACCAGGAAGAATGTTTCTTTCACTGCAAAGCTTGTGAAAAAACCGTGTAGTTTTCCTTTGTAGCCGTATGGCTGTGCTTGGGTGGATGCCAATGAGTAGTTACTCCCTTATTACGAAGTACTATGTGCCATTCCCGTAAACCTCGTCTACTGTCTCTTGTCATTTGTGTAAATTTGAAACGTTGTAGATTCCACGGTAGAATGCAGAGGAATATTGCTAATCCGAAACTATAATAGCTTTCGGTGTGCAACACGAGGGAACGCAATGCGCCAAAGTGCTCAGCAACGGTCCTTCTGTAGCGATTTCTAGTTTAAATCAATAGATTTATTGCTGGTCACTATCAAAAACCAAAAACAAGGCGGTGTATTCTTATAGATAGATAAAGAGGAGGAGGGAAAGGCGGGGATGTTAACCAGAAAGGGAATCCGGTTGGCTACCCTGCACTGGGGAACGGGAATTAGGGGACTAAAAGGAGGAAGAGAGAAGGGGAAAAAGTCATAACACACACACAAACGCACAAACACAAACGCACAGTGCCTTGTATGTCTTGAGGGCAGTCGACTGCTGTGGCCACGGACCGAGGAGCTTTTAAAAGCTCTGTTGATGGGCGAGGATCGAGGCGGTCCAGGGCACAACACAGTGCATGTCTTGCACTCGCAAATGCAGGGCACTCACAGAGAAGATGAGTGATGGTCTCCTCACAACCACAGCTCTCACGGGCTGGGCTGTCGGCCATCCCCATCCGGCAAGCATAGTAATTGGTAAATGCAACACCGATCCATAAACGGCATAACAGTGTTGCGTCGCGACATGCTAAGTTACATGGAAGACGAAGGCGCAGTCTAGGGTCCAGTGCGTTGAGTCGGAGGTTGCAAAGCTCTCCCGTGTTCCACGCTAAAAGTGTGAGCTCCAGCGTTAAAGGGCGAAGCCCGCACGCTGCGTCAGGTCTTGATATTGGGATCCTCACTGGAAGTCCGTCGTTGTGAGCAGAACGCGCAGCCGCATCGGCCTGGTGATTACCGTTAATACCACAGTGTCCTGGCAGCCATTGAAAAATAATGCCATGACCTTTCGATACGGTGCCGTGGTACAATAGGCGGATCTCAGCAACAAGTTGTTCCTGCGACCCGCGGCGTAGCGCAGCTTGCAGGGCTTGAAGGGCTGCTTTAGAGTCGGTGAAAACCGTCCAGTCATGTGGAGGTTCTTGACTGAAGAAATCTACCGCAGCTCAAAAACATAATCAAAAACATAATTGATATAGCTCAAAAACATAATCTTCCTGTGTTTTTACGTGAAGGCACAGCATGCCTGAATTTCCAGGCGCGCGCATTGACGAAGAAATCAGAAACAGTATTTCTCAGTGCACGTTTGCATCCGCACGAGTAGCACTGGCTCTATTCACGAAATATTTTCCGTTACTGTTCGGTTATATTCACAACATCCCTTTAATCTCCTCTCATTTCTATCGCTACGGTAAGAAAAACAGGAAGAGAAAGAGAGTGGGCAAAGAACAAATAGAGCGAGAAAAAGAAAGTAAGACAGAGAGAAAGAAATAGGAAAGAAGAAAGAAAAGCTAGGAAGGAGAGAAAAGCGAAGACGAAAGAAAAAAGAATGCATGTTAAAAAAAAGGGAAGGAAGAAAAGAAACAATTTAAATTCGCCTCGTGGCTCAGCGGGTAGCGCACCTCACTACTGAGCTGTAGTACTTAGGTTCGGACCCAGCCCCGGCGGCCGCGTTTCGATGGAGGCGAAACGCAAAGGTGCCCGTGTGCTGTGCGGTATCAGTCCACGTAAAGATCCTCAGGTGGTCGAAATTTTTTCGGAGCCCCCCCATTACGGCACCTTTTTTTCTTTATCTTTCACTCCCACCTTCTTTCATTCGCTTGCGGCACGGTTCGGGTGCCCGCCGACATATGAGAAAAAGAATAATTGGTTTTTGGGGAAAGAAATGACGCAGTACCTGCCATATATCGTTAGACACCTGAACCGCGCCGTAAGAGAAGGGATAAAGGAGGGAGTGAAAGAAGAAAGGAAGAGAGAGGTGCCGTAGTCGGGAGGGCTCCGGATTAATTTTGACGACCTGACGATCTTTAACGTGCACTGACATCGCACAGCACACGGGCGCCTTATCGTTTGGCCTCCATAAAAACGTAGCCGCCGCGGTCGGGTTTGATCCCGGGAGCTCCGGATCAGTAGCCGAGCGCTCTAACCACTGAGCCACCGCGGCGGCTGAGAAAAAAAAACCAATTTTCAATTTTCGAAGCAAAGAAGAAAGTAAAAAGAAAGAAGGAAGGGAAGGAAGAAATAAGGAAAGAATGAAAAGAAAGAGAGGAAAGTAAGAAAAGAAAAGGAAAGAAAGAATGAAGGAAAGAAATAAAGGAAGGAAGAAAGAAAGAGAGAAAGAAAGAAAGAAAGAAGGAAAAAAGGAAAGAAAGGAAGGAAAGTATGTTAACTTTTCTCTGTACATAACCATAGTTTTCTCTTTGCCTCTATTCTTCTTGCTACGTCGTTTCGTAGTCGGGCTGGTAGGGTGTTGGGACACCACAACTTCTTATCGTTGCCGGCCACAGGCCTCACTGCGTGACACGGCCGCCACGCATTTCTGTAGCGGAGTGCTGCTCATCACTTGTGGCAACGGTCTTAAACGTTGACCGCGACGCGTGACCAAATCGTCGCGTCTAGACTCAAGCACGTAAGTGCTATTCAATGCTTCTCGACGTAAACGCGGTCAAGACTTCACATCTCCTCACTTTTCGAGTTAACATGTTGGGCGTCGCACAATACAAAAGGTTAGTGGAAAGGCTTCACGGCGAGAGGCTAACTTGCCTAAAAACGAATCCTGTTCAGAGTTTCAAGCTCAAATATGAAGTTATGAAGTGTTGCTGATTATCGACTTCGTCCGCATAAATGGTTCAGGATATTGTGCTCCAAAAATATTGTTAAACATCCCTTCTTCTGGAGCGACAGCTGTTAAGCGTCTGCTACTGTGATTAGCTCTGGTGTATTAGTAGCAGTAATGGGCATGAGCGATGGGTGGTTGCCGTGGGAACCACCGGCAGGGCGGTTACCGTCGAAAGAGGAGGACATGACGAGAGCGGAGAAATGAGTATCCGTAAGGTGCTTACAGTGCAAGGAGGAGGAGGGTGTGACGAGAAAGAAAATGTGACCGGGGGGTGGTTGCCACCCATATCATCTGGAAAGTGGTTACCTTGAAACAGATTTCAGCGAATTTCAAAAACGGCCAAGCGGAGAGTGGTTGCGTCGCGACACGCTTGAGTACCAGAAGCGTATGCTTAAGGGAGACTGAGGGCGATTCACACAGTTTCGGCTAATTAAAATTTGTTTATGTGCCACTTAGTGGGTTTGCTAACGTTGTTATTGAAGCAAAAGGCGTATTTACTGCTTCAGAATTTTTGGATCTGAAATTTTTCTGCTACTCAATTCAGGCTACGGCGCCTACACTGAAGAGGACTCCGTGACCGACGCGTAATCACTAGCGATGTAGGATCTTTGATCCGCGCGCATCTATCTGTGCTAACGCGCGCAGTGTACACAAGAACTATGCTGGTTATAGTGACACCTGTATTTCATTTTTTGTTGTCTAGCTTACAAAAGGTCAATATTTGGTGAGAATGGTCTCTTTGCAATTATAACGTGGTATCCGACCGACACAGGTGAACTTAAATTTGTTCTTAGAGCACACATGTCCAGAAAATTACGGACAAGCTCCTATTTCGAAGAGAAACTGTTAATGAGCCAAATTTTTTGCATATCTTAAGACTGCACCATAGCAATCAATGTAATCTGCAGATCCGTCCTCGAGACGCTTATAATTTTCTAATATTTGTTGTTAAAAAACATCGCATTGTTTTCTACGGCAGTCTTAATTAGTCGCTGCAAGAGTAGGGCAAACCTCAAAAGAAAAACTTCGCTGTACACTAGAGGATTAATTCATTGTCATCATTATGATCATGACATGATCTTGCAATGCTGAAAAGTTGCAGCGCAATTAAAGGTATGTTCAAGAAGGCAGGATCGGCTTAAATCCACGGTGCAATTGGCCCACCAAACTACGCAATTGCTAGGCTTAAGGAGATAGTCTTTTTTTTTTTCAAAGAGAATCACGAAGTTGCTTTGTTATTGAACTATATAATTCCGTCTCAGCACTCTGTTCTAGCCATTTTCGTAATCAGTTACGCCCCACTTCCTTTTGTAACAATGGTGGAAGTAAAGGCTGCTGGGCCTTCATTGAAGGAGGGTGCGCTGGTAACAGACACCCAGAGGAGACACTTATACTACCCTACTTACTGAAACAGCCAAGCCGTCGTGCTGTATTGGGTTGCAAGCGACCGATGTCTAGAGATGTGTCTACCGCCGACGGAATCGTTCGAGTCTGTAGCAAAAAGACGAAAAGAAGACAGCCCACTGTTCAAGACACCTCCGCGTCGAATACGTTTACTACCACCTAGGAGCGATATCCCGAAGCATAAGCGGTCATTTCCTTGCCACTGTGGTCAAGGACAATCTTAACCGCCTCAACCGGAAAGTCAGGTCTGTGTCCCTTGAGGTTCGCGTTCCGGCCTCACCACTGACGTCGCGGACAGGTGCGTGCGTCAAAGCTTGCGCAACATCGAAACGCTTGGTGACACCAGCGTTAACTTCCATGTTTCTCAGACAACGGCACCACAGCCAGCATCTTTATGACAGAGTCTTGAGCATCTCTGGCAACAAACGACGTTACAGTACTAAAACCCTGTCTCTTTGGTGGCACAAACGGCGTAAAATTAGCTTTTCTGAGGGATTGTACTTATTCTAGAGCACATGAAGTGCGGACAATTCCAACACATGGTTGGGCCTTTCATCACAATGCCTGTTTAATGCCAAAGGTGAATAGAAATCGAGCGCGTGTGTGGCGTGTGCAATTACTACATCGTGCGCCTAAGGCGTTGAGCTAAACAACGGCAACGCCTCTCGGACAAGCGCCTCAAGTTGAGACCTCTCATGATGGTGTCTCGAAGAATTACCCCCGTCTTATGAGAGCACAGGCGGTGATGAAAGAAATGGTGAGACACAAACACGCAGGAAGGCCGCACTACAGTACAGACCGCTTTATCGAGGGTGCAGCCGTCTTAGAAAGGTAGCACCATCTGGTGTCTAGGCTGGCAACAACCGCCTGTTTGGAATATGCGCAGTCTCATTCGAGTAAGAGGACGCAAGTGGCACCAATCGTCATTGCTAAGCTTCCGCACCACATTTTTGAGTTATTGAAGTCCTTGACTGAGAGAAAAACCTTTGAAAGCAGTATTGAAGCTATTCGGTCGAAAGACGATGGTAACTTCGGCGGATGACGAGGACAGATGCCTCCTATGATCTGACATAAGGACGAAAAAGCACACTAGAGGAGTTGTGTGTTACCTATATATGCGGTGCAGAGCAGCGGTGCCGTAACCGCTGGCCGCGACGGAGATGAAGGCGAGAAGTACAGAGCATGCTGTTGATCTTCTTTTTATGGTAGTCGACCAAGTACTAGAGATAGACTCGCATAATGGTTTGTACGATTGGTAGTTAGCGGTGGCAGCAACTTTTGACAACCATTTTAGGTGTATTGTTAGTCGAGCTACATTTGAGTAGAAGAATAGTTAGGTGGACTAGTCGGCATAAATCTATATTGAAGAAAAGGCGGCACACAAAACGGGGCGAAGAATAAGAAGCGACCCACATATCAATTGTGCACACACGATCAGTTTACGGTTCGACCCGCTGTGGCGTGGAGTTGTATCGATACATCTCGTGCAACTTATCCCCTTAGTGGAAGTAGCTTTTATGGACGCGTATATTTTAGTTAATTTGACGTGGATGAATTCGGGAATTCATCCACATCAAGTTCACACACGTATTATTGGTATCAAATGTTTACGGGATGCGTTTTTCCGGAAAAAAAATTTATTGCGCTGCCTCGCTACTTAATGAGTTTAAAACCACTTAATTAGATATTGTAACGTGAAGATGTGCACACCAAAAGGGAAAAATATATTTACAGGGAAACAGCTTACAGCCACCCAGCCGAACAACCGGGCACGCGAAGCCCAGCCGCAGAAAACGCACTTCGTCCTCTTCGCGTTCCAAGCGCGAGCGCACCAAGCACGAGCGTTCCAAGCACAAGCACAACCGTAGCATAACTCCCGGCGGCAAAAGCACCGTCCCGGTGCTAAGTGGATGATGTAGCAGGCGTGTGGTACGGTTTGAGACGGACTACATGAACGACGTCAGTCAAAGGGCTAGTGGACGACGTCGGAGCATGAAGAGGTGTAATCTCGTAGGTCACGTCGGTCACCTGACGGAGAACTCGATAAGGGCCACTGTATTGACGTAGAAGTTTCTCAGAGAGACCTACACGGCGAGAAGGAGACCAAAGGAGGACGAGTGAGCCCGGCGGATAGTGTACTGGGCGATGCCGGCGGTCGTAAACTGACTTCTGGTAGGTCTGAGATGCGGTGAGCCGGTCTCGGGCGATTTCACGGGCCATAGTTGCTCGGGAGATGGCGTCACGTGCATACTCTGAGGTCGAGGCAGTATAACTCGGTAGTAATGTATCCAATGGCAGCGCAGGATGCCGACCAAACAGAAGGTAGAAAGGAGAATAGCCGGTGGTATCATGCCGCGACGAATTATAAGCAAATGTTACATAAGGCAAGGCAACGTCCCAATCGCGGTGGTCGGGCGAGACATACATGGATAGCATATCGGTCAGAGTCCTGTTGAGGCGCTCGGTAAGCCCGTTCGTCTGGGGATGGTAAGCTGTAGTGAGCTTATGCTGCGTGCCACAGGACCGGAGGATATCGTCAACTACTCGGGACAAAAAGTAGCGGCCGCGGTCCGTCAGAAATTGGTGTGGAGCGCCGTGGTGAAGGATTACGTTCTGCAATAGGAAGTCGGCGACATCGGTTGCGCAACTTGTTGGTAACGCACGCGTGATAGCGTACCGGGTCGCATAGTCGGTCGCGACAGCAATCCAACGGTTGCCGGAGCAGGACGTCGGAAAAGGTCCGAGAAGGTCGAGTCCAACACGGTAGAATGGTTCGAGAGGTACGTCAATAGGCTGTAGAAGGCCAGCAGGCAGCGTTGATGGTCTCTTCCTGCGTTGACAGAGGTCGCAGGAGGCAACGTAACGCCGAACAGAGCGGTACAGACCAGGCCAAAAGAAGCGGCGTCGGACCCGATCGTATGTGCGGGAGACGCCGAGGTGGCCTGCGGTCGGTAGGTCGTGTAGTTCCGCTAGGACAGATGAACGGAGACGGTGGGGAACGACTAGCAGGAGCGGAGGTCCGTCAGGACGAAGGTTGCGGCGGTATAGGACGCCATCCTGAATGACGAATAGTTGCAATGAAGGATCTCGGCTGGCACAGTTGAGGCGATCAATGAGAATACGCAAGGAAGAGTCTTGTCGCTGCTCGTCCGCGATGTTAACCAGATCGGAGATAGCGAAGAGGCACGGGCCGAGGTCGTTGTCTCCAGGATCAGGCGGCTCTACAGGGTGCCGAGACAGGCAGTAGGCGTCTTGATGGAGACGCTCTGACTTGTAATGAACAGTGTAAGAATACTCTTGGAGGCGCAAAGTCCAACGTCCGAGCCGGCCTGTGGGGTCTTTCAGTGAAGACAGCCAACAAAGGGCGTGGTGATCGGTCACTACGGAGAATGGACGGCCAAACAGGTACGGTCGGAACTTAGCTACAGCCCAAACAAGAGCTAGACACTCGCGCTCTGTAATTGAGTAATTTCGCTCAGCTGTAGAAAGGAGGCGGCTGGCATATGCAATAACGCGTTCTTGCCCTTGGTGACGTTGGGCTAGCACGGCGCCAATCCCATAACCGCAGGCGTCTGTGCGAACTTCAGTCGGAGCCGACGGATCAAAATGGGCCAGAATAGGTGGGGAGGTGAGTAAGTCGACTAGCGAAGAAAAGGCCTCCTCTTGGGCAGGGCCCCAGGTAAAAGGGGTGTCTTTCTTTAGAAGGTCGGTCAGGGGGCGAGCGGTGCCGGCAAAATTTTTGATGAAACGGCGGAAGTACGAGCAGAGGCCGACGAAGCTGCGCACATCCGTAGACGACTGGGGAATAGGGAAGTCCTTGATGGCTTTAACTTTAACAGGATCCGGGCGGAAACACCAGAAGCGTCGACTAGATGTCCGAGAATGGTGAGTTGGCGGCGACCGAATTGACATTTCGACGAATTGAGCTGTAGCCCGGCTCTACGGAAGACAGAAAGAATGCTCGCCAGTCTTTCGAGGTGCGTGGTAAACGTGGGCGAAAAAACCACAACATCGTCGAGGTAACATAGACATGTGGACCATTTAAAGCCGCGAAGCAAGGAGTCCATCATTCTTTCGAAGGTAGCTGGCGCATTACAGAGACCGAATGGCATAACTTTAAACTGATATAAGCCGTCCGGTGTGACGAATGCCGTCTTTTCGCGGTCATTGTCATCAACAGAGATTTGCCAATACCCGGACCGAAGGTCAATTGAAGAGAAAAATTTGGCGCCGTGAAGGCAGTCCAAAGCATCGTCTATTCTTGGGAGTGGATAGACGTCTTTTTTTGTTATGTTGTTTAGGTGCCGGTAATCAACACAAAAGCGCCAGCTGCCGTCCTTCTTTTTAACCAGCACAACTGGTGAGGCCCAAGGGCTCGACGAGGGCTCTATGATGTCTTTACTGAGCATCTTGTCCACCTCTTGCTGTATGATGGTGCGTTCTGTACTGGACACTCTGTAGGGTCGTCTGTGAATAGGAGCTGCGTCGCCGGTGTTGATGCGATGCGTGACCACAGATGTTCGAGCCAAAGGGCGGTCATCGAAGTCAAAGATGTCGCGAAAAGACGACAGAAGATACCGAAGGTCGTGAGCTTGCCCTGGTAAGAGGTCAGCAGCAATCATTTTTGCATATTCATCAGGAGGTGGGACGTCAGAGTCGCGGCAGTTCGACGAGGGTGGGACGCTTCTCACCGCCGATACGACGCATTCGGCAGCAGGGCACAGCGTGGCGAGCGACATACCTTGTGGGAGCGGCTGAACGTAAGAGGCAAAGTTGAGAACCGGAAGGGACGCTTGATTTGCCGACATGGTGACAACTGTATGCGCAAGGGCAACACTGCGTGTAAAGGGCACATCAGGAACCGGAGTAATGATGTAGTCACCATCGGGAACTGGCGGGACAGAGGAGAAACGGACATAAGTGGCGGCATCGGGGTCCAGGCGGACAAAGTCGGCGGTGCACAGTCGGTGAACAATTGGATCCGGTGGCTCTAAAGGAACAGGTAGAGCGAGTTGAACGATGCTTGTGGCGCAATCTATAAGGGCGGAATGGTCGGTGAGAAAGTCAAGGCCGAGAATGATGTCATGAGGGCAGTGTTCGAGGACAGTGAAGAGCACAGAAGTATGGCGGCCGGCTATTGAAACACGAGCAGCACACATTCCGACGACAATAGACATACCGCCATCTGCAACACGGACCACAGTTGAGGGGGCAGGAGTGAGCACTTTCCTTAGGCGACGGCGAAGACGAGCATTCATGACTGAGACGTGCGCTCCAGTGTCGATCAGAGCGGTAACAGGGACCCCGTCCACGTCGACGTTAAGGATGTTCCGATGAGCATGAAGAGTTAAAGGAGGGTTTTCTGGTCGGATCGTCAGAGCAGCATCACCCCAGACGCTGCAGCCATCAGTTTTCCGACCGGGAGCGGGCATATGGGGCCGGCGACGAAGGGCGGCGAGGTCGGGGCGATGGAGATCGACGGCGCTGAGGTGACGACGAACGGTTGGTAAGCGGGGTCTGAGCGTGGTGGCCAGAAGAGGTCGTTTCCGAGGGCGAGGGAGAGCGGCGGGAATATGCAGAACCCGGCGGGTAGCGGCTGTAGGTCGAGGACGGACGGCTTCGGCAGTGTCGAGATATGTGGCCAACTCGGGAGCAGTTAAAGCAGATGGGCCTGTCATCAGGTGTTCTCCATTCATCTGGATTGCGGCTGCGTCGAGGGTAGTATGCACGTTCAGAACCGAGCTCCGGGGACATGCGGCGAGCATATGGGGCACTAACTGAGCAAACAGGTTGAATCCCAAGATTGGCAAATTCTTTGCGAACGCCAGCCTGTATAAGGGATACTGCTGGAGTACTGTCTGTTGCGGGTGGATGAAACGCAACGGGGAACATTGCCTCTACTTCTTGGCGCACAAGTCGTGTCAGGCTCTCAGATGTCGGCAGACGGCTCGGTGGAGTCGAGTCTACACAGGACGACGTCGCAGTCGTATTCGGCAACCGCGTGAACTGCGGAGAAATTAGGCGGCTCTTCGCTTGTTCGAACCGGCGGCATTCCTTGATGATTGCGTCAACCGTCCCGCAGTCCTTGTTTACAAGAAGGTTAAAGGCGTCATCTGCGATGCCTTTGAGCACGTGACCTACTTTGTCGCACTCTGACATAGTGGCGTCGACTTTCATGCAGAGAGCTAATATGTCCTGAATGTATGATACATAGGACTCTGTGGACGTTTGTGCACGGCATGCGAGCTCCTTCTTCGCAGCGAGCTGACGCCCGAATGGCTTACCAAACAGGTCACAAAGCTTGCGCTTGCAGAGACCCCAGCTGGTGAGTTCATCCTCGTGGGTCTCGAACCATACCCTGGCAGTGCCCGTCAGGTAGAAGATGACGTTGGCCAACTTTAGGGTCGGGTCCCACCTGTTGTGTGTGCTCACGCGCACGTACATTGCGAGCCAGTCCTCCACGTCGACGCCGTCCGTTCCGTTGAAGGTCCCAGGATCTCTCGGATGGGCAATGATGAACGCCGGGTTGGCGGACGCCGACGGAGCGGCCCCTTCGCTGGTCATGGTTGAAGAGCCGGCGAGCTGACGACCGCTGCGGAGTTCCGTGCTTGCTGTGGCTGTACCCCGCACCTCCACCAATAATGTAACGTGAAGATGTGCACACCAAAAGGGAAAAATATATTTACAGGGAAACAGCTTACAGCCACCCAGCCGAACAACCGGGCACGCGAAGCCCAGCCGCAGAAAACGCACTTCGTCCTCTTCGCGTTCCAAGCGCGAGCGCACCAAGCACGAGCGTTCCAAGCACAAGCACAACCGTAGCAATATTGTTACCAAAGGGTAGAGCGTGAATGTTCGTTCATATTTTCATAAACTTCAGGTGATTGTGCTGAAACAATTTCCTTCCGTCAAATGGCACTCCTTGAACTTTTACTGCCGTTATTACCTTCCTCTCATAATTCAACTTAAGCATCCATGGGTATTACATTTTTGACCATTCGTTCTCCACTAACCCAGAGGTCAGAGCACGCACGAAACGCTGCGGGTAGGACGGAACACCACCTAAGAATAACGGCGTGAGGGGCGAGTTGGTGCATGGCGGAGGTGGTAGTGGTTGTTTATTATAATAATAGTAAAAAGGAAGGAAGAGATTTTTGCTAGCCCCGGCATCTGCCATCGATACTGAAGCACCTGAGCTGGGGCAGGAGAAATGAAGGATAGCAGGCAGAATGGAGAAATTAAATGAAAGAGGTGAGGGGACAGGAAGAGATGATATAACACTCTGGATATACCACCATCCAGAATGACAAATTCACTAGCACACACGAGCACAAAAGCGTCACAGCTAATAACGTAGACGTCAAGCCCGTGTGTTCGAAGAATGCACACAGGCTCACCAATGTTCACTCACGAGTGCGCGCACTGCCCTGCGGCCACAATAGCTTCTTGATGGAGTCTGGCAGTATGCCCTGCGCCCTATAGGCAGCGAGCATATCGCGACGATCATCGGCGAACGCGGCACAGTGAAAGAGCAGGTGTTCTAGTGTTTCCACTGCACCGCATCTGTCACACACATCACTCGTCGCGATTCCGTGACGCACCCGTCGTTCCCCGGGTAAAGTTGGTGCATGATAAAATGAACGGCGGCGCAAACAAGGACACTGGCAAGAAAGAGACACAGAGTTGGTAGTGTGCACATGTGGTGTCTCTTTCTTGTTAGTGTCCTTGTTTGTGCCAGCGTTCATTTCAGGACGGAACACTTTTGGGTGGTGCTTACAACCCAAAAACGGCGCATGTCTTCGTCCGATGGAAAGCGTTGCAACTGAAACAACTTTTACCCGCACAAGCAGCGGCTCGGCTGTTTGGAAGGTTCTGGCGCAAATTTTTTCCGCTTTCCATTGTTGCAACTTAAGCGAGAGCAACACAGTGGTCGCCGGATGCGCTTGCGTCTATATTCAATGTGCTTTGCAACTACTTCAGCGCACAGGTGACTGCGTAGCAAGGTAGCACATGCGTGTTCTGATGTGCCATGCCTTCGCCCCCCCCCTCCCCCCGCAGTGCGTGCATACCAGGGAGGAGTGGCGCTGGGGGCGCCGAGTTCGAGGCTATTTTCTTCATCGCCGCAAAAAAAGGTGTATACGACGACGTCGTCGTTCAAATCTTTCAAGGTCTTCTGGCAGTGCATCTACAGTTACTCCGGACGCTGCGGGTGCTTCTGTTACTATTCCTTCCCTGCACCTGCCACGCTAAAGGACGGGCATACGATGACAGGTTAAACCGGTCGTGTTCCCGGAGACGTCATCTGGCCACATCTACTGAAGCCACTCACAACTGCGGCGACCGAGCAGGCACACGCTCTAAGTCTCTTGAGCAAGACCAAGACACGGTGCAAGGCACAGAGTGGCACCAGATAGGAATGCGCAGCAGCTACTGAGCGCTTTCTGCCCATTCGTTGCAGGTCTTCGATAGCAGACACAATGACCCCTCCATCCCCATGGCTTCAATAAGAAGTCACAGAAGCACCCATTTTGCAATTGAATAATCGCGGCTCATATCTCACATTTCAGTCTTTCGAGAACGTGTTTGTAAAAAATGAAAGCCTGCCTCATAATACTTATTGAGCCTCATAGACCCAGCTTCGAACTCATGTTGAAATTCCTTTGAACCTTACCTCAGCAGCAACTTCTACTGTGCTTCGCGTGGCGTGATGCGACTTTGCTGTGACGCGTATGCTTAGCATTGCTTTCTCACTGGCATGCTCATAGCCACGCCTGCGTTAGTTGCACGCGCAACGAGACAATCGAACACTTAAACATAGCATGCGCTATGTGTCGTGCCTAGAGACATTGGTTACTTGGTTTATTGAGCCGTCTTCACCCCCCCCCCCGCCTTTTCCTTCCTTTTTACTATTATTTTAATAACAAAACCACTACCGCCACCACCAACTGAGAGCGCCGGCTCTCAACCCCTGCCAGGCAGTCTTTTTTTTGTAGGGTTGTCATTGTGCGCAATATGCTGTGCCTTTAGCGTACACAAAATCTTTACTCAACTATCTTTTCTTCTTTCCCTCTTCTTTCTCCCTGCGCGTGGTAGCAAGCCGCAACCTTGACCTACCTTCTCCTTTTTAATTCCTGCCGCGATGGCTCAGTGGATGGGCCTATCTTCTACTGAACCGTAGTATACCCGGGTTCGAACCTGGCTGTGGCGGCAGTGATTCGATAGAGGGGAAACGACATCTCTTTCTTCCTTTCTTCTTTCACTCCCGCTTTATCCTTTCCTTCCCTTACGGCGCGGTCGCAGCGTCCACCATTAAGACAGCTGCTGCTCCATTTCCTTTCCTCAAAGATCAGGAATAAGCACCGCTCCCTTCCTTACCAAAAACTCATTCTACCTTTCCTTCATCTATCACTCTTTTATTTCTGGCGGCTCAGGCGATGCAGTAAAAATTTTCCTCAACTCGCGTGTTCTATTTCAGTTTGCAGGCATCTGTACATGCATGAATCATACTGGCTGGTGAGGTTGACATCTTGCCATGTAAAGCAGGAAGAGATTTTCATAATTATTTTCTTCCCTCGGTCCTAAGCAGAGAGGGTGACTGTCATGTCATTTCAAACTTCACCCTGTGTATTCCCATAACCAGCTGGGTCAAGCCTATGTGAATCAGACGACGTCCGATGGAGCCGCATTCGTAGCAACTTCCAGCCGCCGCGGTGGCTGAGTGGTTATGGCGCTCGGCTGCCGGCCCGAAAGACGCGGGTTCGATCTCGGCCGCGGCGGTCGAATTTCGATGGAGGCGAAATTGTAGAGGCCGGTGTGCTGTGCGATGTCAGTGCACGCAAAAGAACCCTAGGTGGTCAAAATTTCCGGAGCCCTTCACTGCGGAGTCCCTCATAGCATGAGTCGCTTTGGGACGTTAAAACCACCATAAATCATAAACCATACACCGTAGCAACTTCCACCCCATGATCTTTACATAAAGGGAATTTTATAGACACAACAAACCGAAATCTACACAATGAAAACCCGTTTGTACATGACCACAACGAGCTTGACCACGATCTTTACAACTATAGTGGGATTTCGTTCATTCGAAATTCTCCTATACAGCTAAAAACGCCCGAAGCGAACAGCGCACATTCCAGGTTGCCTCAGCTACTGTTGCGTTCGAGGCCTGGGATTGAGGGCGCCGGTTAGAGTCCCGGCCTCGGCAGCCGCATTTCGATACAAGTGAAATGCACATGAAAGGCCCGTGTGTTGATATCCAACATTATTAGGCAAAAGCATATTTGAACGGGAATTAGTTTATGAAAGCAATTTTTCATGCATTGCACGATTTCACGATAACAATCAATATATCTGCAGATGTCTCGTCGGCATGCTTGCATTTTTTGCGTTATTAACGTTTTTGCTGTCATCAAAAGCGTTCATTATTGGTTTCTTACGGCAGCCTTAACTTCTCGATACGAGCAATGGAAACACTATGAAAGAAACATTTTGCTACATATCAAAAGAATGCACCATTATCTTTAATAGTTCCATAATAATGTTTTGTAGTTTTTCAGTTCTCAAAAGTATATATTTTTTCAAAAATGTTGGACATGTGTGCGATGCCAGTGTACATCAAAGAAGCACGCGGGTGGTAAAGAATTAATCCGGAGCATCCTATTACGGCGTCCCTCATAAGCCACACTGGATGTTTGGCTCACTGAGGTGCACTGTTTTCAGTAACGAACAACTCTGTAAAAATGTTTAAAATTTTCTTTAAGATGGGTCGGTGTGAAATGCCGAAACATAGCCATAAATATATATGAGACAGATACTGCGCCATTTTCTTTCCCCAAAAAATCAATTATTATTATTATTATTATTATTATTATTATTATTATTATTATTATTATTATTATTATTATTATTATTAATATTATTATTATTATTATTATTATTATTATTATTATTATTATTATTATTATAAATATATGGCGCACTAAACACATGTCCTGACAATGGGAGCGTAGTACATTAAAATGATCAAATGTAAGCTAAAGGCCACACAGTACGTCAGCCACCCCTATCACCGGTGCACTCGCAATGTATATAGCTCAAAGCTACCTAGATATCAAGAAAAAAAATTGTTCTTAGCTTTCCGGAAAGCAAATCTAAAAGAAGCTGGATGCGATAAAAACTACTGTCTACTTTAGAAAATGGTATGCGCAAGGAAAAATAACTGACGCAAATAATCCCAGTAATAAGAATCATTTAAAATAGAAAGCATCCAGTTGGCTGCCTTGAAATGCCCGCCGGTGCCTAAACTAATGGTAAACGCAAACTAGGTTATGTCAACGCGATAGGCACCGTTTCGGATCGTCGCTGCGGCGTTTTTATTTCCTTCTATTTACTTATTTTCTGCTGGAGGACTCTTACCGCGTGTTTCGCAAGAACGGCTCCCGCCGTAACAAGGGAAGTGATAATTATAATAATAATTGGTTTTTGGGGAAAGGAAATGGCGCAGTATCTGCCTCATATCGTTGTACACCTGAACCGCCCCGTAAGGGAAGGGATAAAGGAGGGAGTGAAAGAAGAAAGGAAGAGAGAGGTGCCGTAGTGGAGAGCTGTGGGTCACCGCAATTTATCTTCCATGCATGCGTAGAGACCAGCGTCTCTTTCATAAACCACGACATGAGAACCATCGGTCTCTGACTAGAGCACCGAGGAGGTGAGATAGCTTTACACTGTAACTCAAGCACAAGTCGAGTAACAGCGTGTTTATCTGCGCTAACTGCAGCACCCGTATAAATGAATGAAATAGGACACCATTCGCCAGCTTTTGTCTTTTCCGTGAAAAAGAAAATATCTTCAAAGTAACCATTTGTACCTTCACGTTGAGCACACTCTCGAAGATGAGGGATATCTGCACAATGAAATGAAAGAGGTGAGGGGACAGGAGTAGAGGACAGGGGGAGAAGTAATATGTTCAAACTATTTACACAATAAGAAATGTGTCCAGGCTGTGCGCGTGAACTAATCACGCGCACAACCTGGACACATGTCTTATTGTGTAAATAGTTTGAACATATTACTTCTCCCCCTGTCCTCTACTCCTATCCCCTCACCTCTTTCATTTCATTTCTCCATTCTGCCTGCTGTCCTTTATTTCCGCTGCCCCAGCTCAGGTGCTTCAGTATCGATGGCAGATGCCGGGGCTAGCAAAAATCTTTTCCTTCCTTTTTACTAATATTTTTAATAAAACCACTACCACCACCACTACCACCATCTCGCGGAGACAAAGAATGGAAGAGTGCCTATGAATTACCGGACTACACTGTGGTTGTACCCTTTATCACTACAATTTTTTTAACACTATGAGCTCGCATTATTTTCCTTGGTACGATTATTTTCTACTTAAAAAAAGTAGAAAACAAGTACCTAAGGTACATTTAACTAAATTTGCTTTGAGCAGATGGTGAGAGTGTTGCAGGAAAAAACAGCTTGTGAATAGTGAGACAGAGGCAATATTTCGTGCTAAAAACAGTAGCCAGGTATGTGATACTCTCATAGAGTGAGCACTTTCCGCATATTCGTAACAGTTGCTTGGCTAGGGGCAACGCGGACTGATTTATAGACCGCGGGTTGAGCTTTTTGCTTTAGACGGAATCTAGGCTCAAATGCCGCGTTTTTCTCGCAAGGTGCCGTAGTACCAAAACGAGTTAAATATAGCATGCCACGCAGTTTGTGCTTTCTACTTTAAAAGACGTTTTATTGGTTACATTAGAACACTGAACCTCTGTCGCCGCTGAAATACATTTTCCCTGAATAAAAATTTCCCTAAATTCGAGATTTCTTTCGGTCAAATCGATGCTTCGAAATCGGCGCAGTCTCTGTGAGGTCGTCTGTAGCTTGAATTACAGGAGTAGATATTTTGCGATGGCTCAGCGGTTAGGGCGCTCAGCTACTGATAATAATTATAAATGGTTTTTGGGGAAAGGGAATGGCGCAGTATCTGTCTCATATATCGTAGGACACCTGAACCGTGCCGTAAGGGAAGGGATAAAGGAGGGAGTGAAAGAAGAAAGGAAGAAGAGGTGCCGTAGTCGAGGGCTCCGGAATAATTTTGACCACCTGGGGATCTTTAACGTGCACTGACATCGCACAGCACACGGGCGCCTTAACGTTTTTCCTCCATAAAAACGCAGCCGCCGCAGTCGGGCTCGAACCCGGGAACTCCGGATCAGTAGGCGAGCGCCCTAACCACTGAGCCACCGCGGCGGGTTGCTACTGATCCGGAGTACCCGGGCTCGAACCCGACCGCGGCGGCTGCGTTTCGATGGAGACGAAACGCTAAGGCACCTTGTGCTGTGCGATGTCAGTGCACGTTAAAGATCCCCAGGTGGTCCAAATTATTCCGAAGTCGTCTGCTACGGCACCTATTTCTTCCTTTCTTCTTTCACTCCCTCCTTTATTCCTTCCCTTACGGCGCGGTTCAGGTGTCCAACGATATATGAGACAGATACTGCGCCATTTCCTTTCCCCCAAAACCAATTATTATTATTACGTCCACAGCGGCCAATAAGCGGAAGAGGCCGTAAAGGTAACACAGTCGGTTACCTGTGCATTCAGTGCTGCAGGCTCAAGAACGGCTAACTGCGAGGGCAAAAAATGAAGAAAAAGAAAGCGACGCGACAGGTTGACATCTTTTTCAATCTTGCACTTTTTTTATTCTTACCCGCCGCGGTGGCTTAGTGGTTAGGGCGCTCGACTACTGATCCGGAGTTCCCGGGTTCGAACCCGACCGCGGCGGCTGCGTTTTTATGGAGGAAAAACGCTAAGGCGCCCGTGTGCTGTGCGATGTCAGCGCACGTTAAAGATCCCCAGGTGGTCGAAATTATTCCGGAGCCCTCCACTACGGCACCTCTCTCTTCCTTTCTTCTTTCACTCCCTTCTTTACCCTTTCCTTACGGCGCGGTTCAGGTGTCCAATGATATATGAGACAGATACTGCGCCATTTCCTTTCCCCTAAAACCAATTAATATTATTATTATTTTTATTCTTTATTTTAACCTCTTGACAAATGTGTGCTTCCGTCGAAGCTTGTTTTTGTGGCTCCAATCGCTTCTCAGCACCGCCACGGGCTCTGTGAATGATTCGTTTACGACCTGGAGCTGCCCGCCGGCGACATATCTTATTGGAAACGTTGCGATTTTCCAGCGCAGATCGATCCGCGTTGGCACTGAGTTTGTGAGGCCTAGTGGGCGTTAGCGTCCATTCAGTGTTTGTTAGTGGAAAAATTTCCAGAGACTCTATTAAGTGTCACTTCACATTTTTTGTTTTCGTCCTTGAATTCTTCGCGTCTCCACTGACACCTTTGTTGCGCTGTACTTTACCGTACCCGTCTCGGTTTTGCTCAGTTTAGGTTAGCTTGAGTGAGGTTAGCTAATTTGTGGCGGTCGGTTCGCAGTCGCTCGTAAGTGAAAGAAAAAGAAAGACGGTGCTTGGGAAGTGAAGATAGTGCCATGCTTACTAAGGAGAAGAAGAAGTGAAGATATTAGTTCCATTCTAATTCATAAACGACATCCAAAAACGGCCTTGAAGACGCAGTTTGGTTACTCTTAATTGCACCTGGGCGGTTACATCGCACCTGTGCCAGACGGGAGGCGTGAGAAACTGCATAATTACTTTTGTGAATTTTGCGCACGTAATTTATGACCTCTCCGAGCTGTTTTCCGCGCAGTTATAAATAAAATTGAATGAAACTTACCTCATTGCAGTAAGGATATCCTTCGATACGCAGTTAGCTAATTTTACGAAGCACACAAACGATGTTTCCCGCTGTTGATGATGAACTAAAGACATTTTTTTAGTTTAATGATAGGAAAATTTTGTAGCGGTGTGGTTAGAGATGTACAAACAGGATTTCTCTGCATAATACATAAAAGATGCATCCCACATCGAAATAAACATATCTGACTATCTTTTCACTTTGTTCGCAAGTAAGAATGACATGGAATCTAAGATTTGAAATCTCGTCAGGACGGGTAGTAAGTTCATTTCATAAGAAAAAAGGCAACGCCGAATAGTGGTTTAGATCTAGAGGAGACGGAACAAAGTTTCCGAAGGGAAGCCGAAACGTCCGTCTTCTTTTACTCCGAACTGTTGGTTGGGATTGTGTTTTTCTGTTGAAAGAAAAAAAACAACATCAGAACAGAGCTTGAAAAAGGTTCGGTGGCAAAAGATAATATGTTTTCTCTTCTTTTCCACGGAACCTTTAATCGCATTTTTTACGTGTAACCAATAAGAGTAAAAGCGGAAGTAAAGCAGGCTGCGTATCAGGTTTATGTACGGTCGATATTAGAGTATGTCTGCCATGTGTGGGACCCGTTCCATCGTGTGCACGCTGACGCAAATGAGCGTGTGGAATTTCTTGCTGCTCAATTTGTTACGGGGAAGTTTGCTCGATTTCTCAGCGCTTCTAATATGAAACGTGAACTCTTCTTGTACCCTTGAAATGAACGAAAATTTGATATTTAAATCGTTCATATAATAAACTGCACATCTCCAAAAAAAATTTATCTTTAACCCAACGTTTCGAAGTCGACTCGGCTCCATCATCAGGGGTGACTGAGGGCAGTAGCTAGCGTCTTTTAAGTATGAAGGGAAGGGGGGGGGCGGTGAGAAGAACGACAGCTGTGTCGAGAAAGGCGCGGTGGAGGGGGAGCGGGGTTTAGGCTGTTAGTCACGCTGGCGCACTGCAGGGAGGTGCTGAATGGCGACTTTTTTTTCTTTGCGTTGAAGAGCGAAATCCCTGGGCATATACTTGGGGCAGGTTTCCTTTTGTGCAGTTGATATTGTTCGTGGTGGTTTGGATATGCCAGGATTCCAGAAGGAGCCTCTTGTGGTAATTCGTTTTGGTTCCGAGGATGCGGGTTCCTTCAAAGTTGATTCTATGGTCGGAGTCCTCGGAATGTTCGGCTACTGGATTGCGCTGTCTTGCGAATTTGCGGACGTCGTTCTTATGTTGCCAAATTCTTTCTTTGAAATTTTTGGTTTCGCCGATGTAGCTTGCGTCGCAGTCGGTGCATGGAATTTGGTAGACAATGCCTTGGGCTCTTTCTCTCGGCGGCCGGTCTTTGGGAACAGGTAGGCAAAGCGCAACAGTGTTTGTGGGCTTGTCCGCAACCTGGAGACCCGATTTTTTCATGATTTGGGCGATGGTTTCGCTAACACCTCCGACATAAGGTAAAGTGACGTATTTTTGTGGTAGCGTTGGTTTTTGTGCGATGATTTCTTGGCGAATGTTGTGTTTTTGACGTCGAATGGCTTTTTGAATAAAATCTTTCGGGTAGCCGTTCATTATGAGTTCTTTGAATATCGTGCGTTGTTCTTTTTTTTCTGTCAAGTTCTGTGCTGTAGTGTGAACCTCAACCTCAACCTGTGTCTCAACTCTTCTGAACAGCGTCTTCACCACTGATGCTTTATGGACTGTCGGGTGGTTCGAAGAGAAGTGGAGATACCGGCCTGTACCACTTCGGCACTGGAGTTCCCTTCTTACTGTGTGGCCTGGGCAATTTTAATTTAAAGCGAAAGCTGCGTGCCTCCCACAAAAGGCTGAAGGTCGTGTGGCTATGAAATTTGACCTTCAAATTAGGAGGACCGGAGGCTTGGCTCTGACATCATGCCACGTGACTAGCCACGCCTCGCCACAGCTGAGTCTGCGGAGCTGGCGGCACTGTCGCAACTGCCGGAAATCGCGTGACGCCCTGTTTGCTATACAAAGGCGCGTGGCGTGCACTTAGCTTGGTCTGCTTACCTTAACAGAGCTTTCGCTCGTCTTTCTATGTTTACCCGAATTGAACCAAAACTAATTTCTCTTTTTTTCTGCACAAATTATTTTACGTGAACGTGTGCCGGTATTGATACACCACGACATAACTCTAGTTACATTTGCATCGTTAGTTGGCGGATAGATTTTATTTATTTGAAGCTCTGCTTGCTTGTTTATTGCATCTGCACTTCAGATGCATCAATCCAGAAGACCCCCTTAAAGCCAGCCTAAACAACCGGAAAGTAAAGAGAGATGTTCGAAAAAGGCAGGCTTTTTATTGCCGCGTTTTTGGCTCCTTCGTTTTTGTTCTATTCGCTTGTGATCTACAATTCACCACTGCCTGAAAATGCACGCCATTTGACGTGTTCATAATAAATTGTGTGTTTTATTGTGCACATTTTATGCGATATATAGCTTCCTAATGAAGCTTAGAGTACGCTTTCGATTGGCTCACAAACACATCTCGGTGTACTTGAAATGAAAGTCGCCGTCAAATAACGTTTTAAGCAAACATCTTCGCTGCAATGTAAATCACAAGGGATTCTGAGTGGGCGAACACGCCGCATCGTCGATGCAGGTGCGGCCAAAATAATACAGAGCACGCTTCGGGGTTTGAAATTTTCTCGCACGTTCCGTAGAGAACATAGGATGGTTTCCGGAGCCTATATGCGAGAGCACCAGCGGCATGGACTAACATATGCATTAAGTACTTCAAAATTTTTTTTGACAAGGTGCGAAAAGAGATTTATCTCCTTAGCGTGGTGAATAATACTGTTGCAACCAGGACCTTACGCAAAACCGTACCTCTATTCTTAAGAGATTAAATGCTAAAAATTGCTAGCAGCTACGTTGCCAAATTCTAACTTTTGTAGGGTTGATCAGCATTTTGCATTAAGCCCAAAAAAGAACTTCAGATTTTATTGAATGCCATGGTGCATTGCCTTAATATCACCTCCGTTTACGAGCCTTATAACACAAGCTTTTATATTCTTTATTTTCTTTATATTAGGGGCGAAAGTGTGACTGGGAAATACGTTCTCATAACCACCAAAACACTACCGCGCGAGGGCTCACCTGCTGTTCACCAGTGCCTAATAAAGGTATACGTTTAAAATTGCTAAATAACTAGCCTCCCTACCCCTTAGACTGGTGCTGATGCATGTCACATTTTATTTAAGAACACAGAAAGACAGGAGTATAAACATACGCATAAACTACTCATGGTGCATCTAACCTAATGGTGAGGTGAGGCGAAAGGAGTCAGGTGATGCATGTTCTTGAAAAAGCCTGCACCCCGGCTTGCATATCGTTGAAACAGTGACTAAAAGCATGACACAACGGACACAGAGAGGAAATAACTGAGCTATAAAGGAAACATGATAGTTTCTACTCACCTATTTCTGTGCGCATAGAAGTTTCATGGACATATCTTCTCTAGCTTCTGACACAGTATCAATGATTATCTCTGTTGCACCAAGCTGCGCTGATTGCGTGCGAATGACTTATCGACTAGACGCGGCGAGTACAAAATCATGGCGCAAGCGAATATTACGGCACGCACACTTTTCTTTTACGTTAAGCACTCATTCCTCGGTGTTAAGCGCCAATACTATATACCAATTCACCGTATATGGACATTAGCTACAATCAAATCAGCAGGAAGAAAAGAAGCAATATAACACATTCAAGCGATCAACCGGGGATTGCCTAAGAGCTTTTATTCACTTACTAATAGGCTGATTGACTGATTGATTCATTGATTACGCCGGGCTAATTTCAAACACTTTGGGTTCTTTATTTCCCACTAAAATCACGGCGTTCTCGTATGTTTTCACTTTTCGCGGGACTAAAAATGCAGCCGCCGAGTCCCGGAATGAACGAACGAGGTCCTAGCGAGCAGCCGAGTGCCTTTAGCAATAGGCGTTGCAACGAATAGGGAGAGTGAAACGCTCTCATATGGAAGATGGTATACGAAATATCCTCGGAGACAAGTTCTTGTGGACGATTGATAGAACCTTTAGTGACGCCCAGCAAAGCAAGTTTTTATTGGCTCCGCTACGTTACCGCACCGTCGTAATCTCCCGGAAGCCTCCGTGGCGGCTCATTAATTAGCACGTTCGGCTGCTGGCCCGAAAGACGCGAGTTCGATCCCGGCCATGGCGATCGAATTTCGATGGACGCGAAATTCTAGAGGCCCATGTGCTGTGCGATGTGAGAGCACGTAGAGAACCCCAGGGGGTCGAAATTTCCGGAGCCCTCCACTATGGTGTCCCTCATAGCCTGAGTCGCTTTGGAGCGCTAAACCCCATAAACCGTAAACCGCAAGCGCACGTAAAGTTCCAAATTCATTTCGTCTGATGAGTATTCATAGAGCGAAATAAGTGAAAGCAAACAAAATCAGCTATTGCACGTGCTTATAAATTTTTGAGACTTGACACAACGCAGCACCGAATAGCACGGAGAAATAAATATTAACAGATGGCAGTTCTCGCTTCGAGAAGTCAGTTTCTTTCTCCTGGTTGATTATGATGATGAATTTTTGTGGCGCAATGGCACCTGAGGCCAAAGAGCGCCATGTCTCAAGGTTATTTTCTTCTAGTCAAAATGGGGTCAAGGATCAATTTCCCAAGCATTTCACCATAAAGAAGCCGAGCACCAGGCAAGGGTAAGCTTGTACCCATTTTATCACCGGTGGGTACCAGGAAGCACTGGGGATTGAATTCCGCACCTCCCGCATGCCAGGCGAATTCTCAAACGACTAGGCCACCGCTGCAGTATCTTACTGCTGGTTGAAAGCGATAATTGAATCTAAAGCAAAACGGGAAACAAAGGCATAAAGAAGTTTCCAAATGCAATGTCTCACATGTATTAGCACTTGTGAGTCTATTGTCTCCAGGTTAGAAAGTTGTAGGATAAAATAACGAGAACGAGAGGCCGTGGAAAGCAAAAAAATAAAATAAAACTTGAGACTTCCAGACAGATGCTCTGTTAAGAGCAAACTTTTAGCAGCTCTCCTCTGCTATAAACTTCATGTGCAAGCAAGGTAAACAGATATCATTACGACGGTGCCAGCAGCAGACAGAAACAAACCAAGAAAGTAGGTAATGGTGGAGTTCCGTGAAAAGGGCCTGCAGTGAAAGTATCCTTGTTGCAGCGAACAGCAAACATCGACACATTTGCTCTGTGTGCACAAAGCATACAAGAAAAAAGCATATGAAAATCTATGAACTTCCTCGCTGCGTATCTGTTCATTCAGGCCACGCAACATGGAAAGAAACGGCAAACCTTTGTATAGCAAGATGAAACGTGCCAAAACAAAAAGAAATGTGTTTTTCGGCGCTACCTGAACACTTTTCAAGTCTTTGATGTCCTCAGTTCTGCCACTACTACCGCGAATAATATCTGAGCCATCGTCATCCTTCGCAAAAACCCATTATCTGCATTATCTGCGAACGCCGGGAGAGCTGAAGGCAACGTTTGCAACCGGCCAGGCCAGTATTCGAGTTACAGGTTTGTTTCGAGGAAACGGAGTGCAGGCATGGTACTGCACCGCTGTTGCTAGGGGAGCTATGTTCTGTTGAATGAGCTATAAACGCTTAGTAAACTGTACTCTAGCGCAAGGTTCCCAAACTAATCTGAATGGGCGCAGGGCTGGTGCAGGCCCTCTGGAAACTCAGTTGCCGAACTCGCAAACCGAAATCCGCACAATATCGGACATGAAAGCTGCCGAAATGAATACAGACGTTAACAGCTCCAATAAATAATGGCCGTCGGAATGTAAAAATTTTAAGGCGTCCTGTTTGTATTATTAAGAAGAGAAGAGACTTAATTGGGTGCATAGTGCTAGTGCGCCAACATTGGAAAGTGTTTATTTTGGAGGCTTTCTGGTTTTATGTGCTTCTTCACATTCCTTTATGATGATCAGCTCATGTGCGCATCTGTGTGCCACACAAAGAGCAATGGAACCTAACGATTCTGTCCTGAGCTCCTTTTCTGTTTGTCTGCATGACTATTAATTGTTTTGTTCGTGCAGTGAAGGCCATGAGCTCATCTTTCCACGCAGATTGCATTGAAAAATTTTTGTCCCCGACGGGCGTGTAGAAAGAGAGGTTTCGCTACACGAACAAGAAAAAAAAAACCTCCTGAACTCGTTACTTCCGGCGAATATGGTACAACTCGTATCTATTTTATGGCCGTGTTTCAACTTTTTTTTTTCCCTCCGTATATCGCCAACCAACAACAACAGGGAAAAAACCCACTGTATTAGTTCTCCGAAGGCTTTCTGATCAGCGAAACTGGGACAATTACTGGCTCTGTGTGCCCATACTATACCGACGCTTTGTTGCGTTTTTCCCGATGGTTTGCTTCACTTGTAAAAAATCACACCAGTTCTAAAGGCCAGTGCACTGTGCGATGTGAATGGACGGTAAAGAAGCCCAGGTGTTCGAAATTTCCGGGGCCCTTCACTACGGCGTCTCTCATAGCCTGAGTCAGTCGAAATTTCCGGGGCCCTTCACTACGGCGTCTCTCATAGCCTGAGTCAGTTTGGGACGTTTAACCCCAATAAACCATAAAACAAACATCAGTTCTAGACAGTCATTCGCTCTCCTCGTGTCTGTAGACCCCCATCATCAAGCCCCATTCTGACAGACGATGCACACGTGATAACACCCACGATCACGCCAGTGCCCGTCACTTCTTACGTTCACAAGGTGCTACTGTCATTACGAATTTCTAGAGCTTTACTGCTCACAGTAAGGTGCCCGTAATCACATTAACGCCAGGTACTTCCCAATGATTAAACCACATACCAGCCGGAAGCAACAGGCTCACAATGTCTCTAGAGGTACGCCAGCCACTATGTCCTCACTTGTTATAAGCGCAGTTGGCAAGCGTGGCGGTGCTTTTAAATTTCCGCTAACGGTACATTTGCCACGAAAGCGAGCGGTGATCGCACGCGTCGCCTTTTGTCTCTAGATTCTCTTTAGCGAATGGATTGAGCGGGACTCCAGGCGCCCACAGCTCCTACATACCGTGGTGTACAGCAGTTGCTACCTCGCCAGCGAGCTCCACGCGGCGAAGGCCGCCGGCGAAACCGGTCTATGTTAACGCAATACAGCGCTCGGTCCATGGGGCGCGACAGAGGCGCGATCAGGCAAGGGACAGCGGGTCGTCCTCGCAGGAAGACATTCCTTAAGCCAGGTTTTAACTTGTGTATTGCGCTTTCGTCGCGAACTGTTGGGGTTCCCATTGCATCAATCTGTGTTGCGGTGAAGGAGAAGAAGAAAATGCAGGTTCTATTACGGCGAGCTTCTGGGAATCTGTTTCGGGACACTTCATGTTTGGAGTAGGGAAATCATTCCGAGGAGGAGGGGTCTGTGGCGAATCGATTTGCAAACAGGACAGCGATGCTGAGAGGTTATACAAAAGAAAGTTATAACCCTTATGGATTGCGTGCACCATCAATCTGCTATTTCTCTCATGGTGACTCTTTCGTTTCTTTCTTCTTTTTTCTTGTTTTGCATGTAAGCTTGCAGAACACTCCTAACTCTAGGAACAAATTTCTGTCTTCAAGAGTCTTTTCGGTCGTGCTAGCGGATGCATTACGGGATAGCTGGAGTTTTGCTCAACCCTCCTCCTTCGTTTGTCCCGGTCGCGCAGGCCGTTAACTGACATAGACATCCTTTTCAGTTGCTTTTTTGCCTTTTTATTGTTTTCGTGGCAACGATACGCAGCGGAATATTTGGTTCGTTTTGTAGCTATTCGACAACATTTATTTCAAAGGTAGTAATCGGCTCTTGCAGACTGACATTCGAGCTTTCACTTTACTGATCTGAATACAAGTGGTATTTTCATTCACCTGTTCTGAATTTGCTCCTGAGTTGTGCAGAGAACTATGACACAGCGGTGATTTTTGGCAACTAATGTACAGTCTACAAAATGGCTATTGAGAGAAATTTTTCGGGAATTTTCAGACGTGTATATAAACTCAGTCGAGACTAATACTAATCATGTGCAGCACAGCAGCATTCCGGATACTCAATCTGGAGCCAGCTATTAACACCCTCAGCGGAGGCTCAGTGGTTAGGGCGCTCGCCTACTGAGCCGGAGTACTCGAGCTCGAACCCGACCGCGGCGGCCGCGTTTCGATGGTTGTGGTGGTGAAAACTTTTAATTGCTGCAGTTTGGGAGCCACAGTGTGGCCCCGCTACATGGTCGGCGTCCCTAGTCCGGGACATCGCATGACAATGCCCCGTTTCTCGCCCGTTTCACCAGAGCCCTTTGGGACTCAAGCGAGGAGCAGTTGAGGAGGGCAGTCTCCCATGCCTCTCTGGAAGGGGTAGGGGAAGGGGGGAGGTGGGGATTTTGAGTACATGCCCGCACAATGTGGAAGATATCACAGGTCTCCCCACAGTGCGGGCATCGCCCATCCGTGTTAGGATCGTAATGCTTTAAGGTTGCAGGACAGAGCAGAGTACCTGTCTGCAGGCGCCTTAAAGTTCGCTCCTCCGTCTTACTCAGCCCCTTGGCAGGGGCAGGGAAAAGGCGGTGGTTGTCACTAGAATGCGTTATTATTTCCCTGAATCGCAGCAGCGGCTGGTTAGTCTCCGAGCCAGAAGAGCTGGGATGAGGAGCCCGGTAAATAAGCGCTCGGGCAGCCGCGTCAGCGGCCTCATTACCTCGTACGCCCTGATGGCCAGGAGCCCAAATGATTCTTTTCGGTGTTGAATCAGTGGCAGTCCGTCTTAGAATGCAAGCAGCTAAGGGGGAGATCTCCCCAGCCAAGTAATGATCACATGCTTTTCGGGAGTCCGTAATGATGATTCTCGAATTGGCGTGGGCGGCAGTAAGCGCTATCGCTACTTCCTCGGCTCGCATTGAATTCGGGGCTCGAAAAGAGAGTCCATCGACGTGCATTTCCTGGTGAACAACAGCGGCCGTGTAAAATCCCGTGGGCGACGGCCCTGCTACGTCTACATAATATACACCGGGTCGGGAGCCGTGTTGTCTCTCAAGAGCCCGAGCACGCGCTTGTCGTCTGTTTTCGTGCATGTCGGTGTCCATGTTACGTGGGAGCGGGGACACCCAGAGCATATGGCGCCACAGTACCGGGATACGCTCCGTCTCCTCTGGAGTGCAGTCGTGTTGGATGTGTAAGCGGTTTAGCAGGCGGCGCCCAGGGGCCGTCTGCATGAGCCGCGTGTATTGGTTCACGAGGTGGGCCTCCCGCAGCTCCTGGTAGGAGTTTAACACCTCCAATGCCTTCAGTTTGGCATTAGAGGTAGCCACCGGGAGATCCAGGGCTCGCTTAGTTGCCTTGCGGATGATGGCGTCTATTCGCGCCTCGGCTTGCTTAGTAGTGCGGAGATTTTGCACGGCGTAGAGGATCCGGCCAGTCACGAAGGCATAGACGAGCCGAAGCGCGTCCCGGCCCCGCAGACCACCCCGCTTGTTGGAAACGCGGCGGATCACACGCCCTACCGGTTCTCCTACTCTCTTGAGTTTCACAATGGTGGAGTCCGGTCTGAGTCTGTGGTGAATGAAAAGGCCCAGAATACGGAGCTCCTCCACCTCTCTAATAGGACCTCCTGACAGAGAGATGTGAATTGCTGTCCAATCCTTTGGGTTCGCTCTGACATGCAGAAGCTCTGATTTCGCTGGAGCACATTGGAGCCCACAGTCCATAGCATACGCATCGACTATGGAAGCGGCCTGCTGAAGGCGGGCCTCCATGTCCCCAAGGCTCCCCTCAGTGGTCCAAATTGTAATGTCATCTGCATATAACGCGTGTTGAATGCCTTCCACCCGGGCCAGTTGGCTTGGGAGGCGCATCATAGCTATGTTGAACAGGAGCGGTGATAACACCGCTCCCTGAGGGGTACCCCGTGTTCTCATCATGTAAGGGGCCATATTCCTCGCCCTCAATCCGAAGGAAGGCCTGGCGATTAGTCAAGAAATCTCTTACATACGCGTAGGCCCTAGCCCCACAATCGGTAGAACTCAAGTTGGGCAGGATGCTTCCGTGTTTACCATTGTCGAAAGCCCCCTTCAGGTCAAGGGCGAGGATGGCTTTGTCATTGTGTTGCCTAGTTGTGGGTCGTATGACATCCCTGTGCAGCTGGAGAAGAACATCCTGTGCAGACATGTGGGGGCGAAACCCGAACAGGGTGACTGCAAAGACGCCCTTACTCTCCAGGTATGGAGAGAGGCGATCCCGAATCATCGTCTCCATAAGCTTGCCCGCACATGAGGTCAGTGATATGGGCCTCAGGTTGTCCGTATTCACGGCCTTACCTGTTTTAGGGATAAACGTCACAAGTGACGTTTTCCACTCGGGAGGGAGTGGACGCCCGTCCCAGATCTGGTTGATGTATTCTAATAAATGGAGGTAGGCTGGGTCCGGTAGGTTCGCCAACAGGTTCACTGTTATGTGATCCCGTCCCGGAGCCGTACCCCGGCGCATTTTTGCTAACGCCGCCTTAAGGTCGTGCAACTCAAAAGGGGGCATCAAGTGTTTCATTAGGCCTGCCAAAGTACATGTACTCAGGCCCAGGCGGGTCCCCCGTACGACAGAGATATCTGTCGCACAGAGTGTCCGCAAGTTGCGCCGTCGTACCTTGATACCCTTGCAGAGCCCGCCGGAGCTGCTTTTGCGTCTCCCCTCTCGTTTGGGAGGGGTCGATTAGACTGCGAAAGAGACGCCACGTCGCCTTCGAGCTCATCTAATGAGCTGCAGCGTCGCAGCGTGCTATCCAATTTGAATCTGAGAGTTCGGCAGCATACGCTGCAGCCTGCTCTGTGAGTTTGGCTATGTGGTCGCGTAATTTGCGATTAGTTTTCTGCTTTTTCCACCATTTAGTTAAGCTCCGGCGCACCTCCCACAAATGCAGGAAGTGGGTGTCCACTGCGGGGATCTCTTCAATGGTTTGTAGTGTTGTGATGTGTTGTTTCTGAATGTTGTATATGTGGTTAGCCCACTCCGCGTAGCCGCCGGAAAATAGTACGGGAGGGAAAGTGTGATTTCAGAATTTGTGCCAATCGGTCAGCTTGGCCTGACCCCATTTTTTGAGCGCTGCCTTCGCCATGAGTGTAATCCGGAGAAGGAGGTGATCGCTGCCTAGAGAATCTCCCAAGTTCTCCCAAGCAGTCCCTCTAGCATTTTCAACGAGAGAAAGGTCGGGACACGTGTCGCGGGTTACCGAATTTCCCACTCGGGTGGGATACGCCGGGTCCGTGAGCAACGTGAGGCTGAGAGTGGAGATGAGCTCCGCCAGCTTACGTCCTCTTGCCTGTTCGAAGTGGTAGCCCCAATGAAGGCTGGGAGCGTTGAAGTCTCCAACGATCACTAGAGGCTCTTTGGCTGCCATTTTTATCGCGCGAAGGAAGATTTCATTAAAAGTTACGCGCGGCTTATGCGGAGGGCAGTATATGTTGAGGATATGTAAAGACGGGTCGCGGCGTCTGAGAGGCAGTACCCGGACCATTGTATATTCTTGCTCGGTACTCAAGTCTAAGTCGACCTGAACCACGGTGTAAGCATTATTCACCAAGATGCACGTAGAGGCGCCCCCCTGAAAGGTGCTGTAGCCTGATAAATTAGTTTCTATGCCGGGCTCCTGCAGGGCAATGAGTGCCGGCATGTCTCCTAGGGACTGCAGGTAGAGCTGGAGGTGTGACCGTTTTTTCCAAGCTCTGGAACCCCTGCAGTTCCATTGGATGATCTGGAATTTTTCAAGTTTTTTATCATTCCTATTAGATCTGCTAGCCATTTTGTTCTATTTATTTACGGGCAAGCGGACTAGCTCTGGCCGGGAGCTAGTGCAACCCCAGCGATTGGCTGCACCGACCCACCAGCTGCAGAGCCTGAACCATGTTCCTCCGCTGCCTGGCGGGAGGCTGTCTTACGTTTGAGGTGAGGGGATTCGCAGCTAGTGGCGTTCTTAATTTGGGTGCTGACCCAGGGCTGCACGGCTTTAAGGACCGAGTCAGTGACCTGGGCCATAAGGTCGGGAAGTGCTTGCGTTAAAGCCTCCTTGAACATGTCCTGGAAGGACTCGCGGACTGCTGACATGATTTGATTCGGGAGGGCCGCCACTTGCTCCTCCAGTTGCTCGGTTTAGCGCTGCAGTGCCTCTAGGCCGGCGACGCGACCAGCAGATCCAACTACCGTGTCTCCGCACTGCCGCGAGACGCTAGTGAGGCAAGATCTCACGGATGATCCGTCATCCTCGTCATCTGGCTCAGCTTCTTGCATTGGTTCGGATGACCCGGCCTGTTTGGCCTCTAATTCTTGAATTTTGCGCGCTAGAATTTGGTTCTGGCGCCTGAGCACCTCTACCTGCTGCTGTAGGGCGGTTTCGGTAGGGGAGGGACGGGTAGGGGGCCCGGAGACTGCCCTACTCCAACTGCTCACCTGTGGTTGGACGGGTGCCAAGGGCGGGAAGTTCCTGGCGTTGAGTACCGGGGGCACCGCCTGGGTTGCGGACTTGACCGGTTTCGATGTGCCGGGTTTGGCCTTGGTTTCCTGATCGGCTGGCGCTTTCTTGGTCTAGGGTTTGGATCCGGATGGGGAGCTCGGTTTGATGGCTTTCCGGAACCGCCCGGCACAGCCAGGAGCTCCGGTAGGGTGGCCGCCTCCGCAGATGAGGCAGCTCGGAACACAGTCATGTTCTGCCGGGCCGTCAGGAGTGGCATCGGGAACCTGGACTTCGCAGCGTTTGCAGCGGCCCGGCTGCGGTCGCGGACACGCATCGGCCCGATGGCCCACTGTGCCACAGCGGTGGCATGCTGGCGCTGTTTTCTTGTACAGGCGAACAGGGAGCCGTTCGTAGCTGTACAACACGGTCAGTGGCACCTTGGTCCCCGCGAAGGTGATCACCGCAACCGGGGTTCCCCCTAGCTGGAGCACAGACACCACATTTTGTTCCGCACTGAGTTTTCGTTTAACGCTTTCAGACGTTTCGTCTGCCGAAACAGTCACGACGCCTCGACAGAACGCACCGGAGAGTTTAGGGTGTCCCCGGAACGGTAGCTCGCGTTCCCCTACCGGCAGCACAATATCCCGGAGTAGCTTCTCCGCGGCGTCGACAGATTTCAGTGCACATACAAGGACGTTTTGGTCCCAAACGGGCCACACCTCAACTCCAGCATTTGCGTCGTCCCCGAGGATGCTGCGGACTGCAGCGCCGGCTCGTCCAGGACCAAACATTTCCTTGAGGTCGACCGTGTTTCTTGGTTTCAGCACCACGACGATGTCATCTTTTTCAATGCGCGGTGTGTTCTGCGGCCGCCACCGGAGTTGCTTGGAGCTCTTCGAGGCTGCGTTCAGCGCACTCCCGCCCTGCGTATGCGCAGAGCTATCCGGCGCCTGTCGCTGGGTGGCACCAGCACCAGCGACCCTCGATGCCGCCGCCGCGTTCTTCTTTCCGCGCCAGACGCGGACCATATCTTGGAGGTAATCGTCCTCGGTTGGTAGAGGATCCTCGCCTTGAGTCGTATCCTCGGATTGATGGGTATCCATTGTTACGATCTGCAAGGACAGCAGGTCGTATCCGCTGACTTGATTTGGAGCCGCCAGAGCCAAGGGATCCCCGACCGGGGCCATCGCAGGCCCCGGCGCCGTTAGGCTTAGCACCACCGCGGCGTGACGAAAGCTTCAAATGACCAAAAAGTGGTCAAAAATTGGCCCCACCTTAACAAACGTGGTGTAGACGGGTCCGCTGAGGTTCCTGGAGACGATGATACCAGGCTTGCAGGGGGAAAAGTTGGTGTATCGCAATTGATTGCGATCTGTCACGGAGCCGACGCGGTATGCGACCGCTCCCGAGAATCTTCAAGCACCCTCGTTTCGATGGAGGCCAAACGCAAAACGCGCCCATATGCGGTGCGATGTCATTAATAATCATAATAATATTAATTGAATTTTGGGGAAAGGAAAAGGCGCAGTTTCTTCCTCATGAATCGTTGGACACCTGAACCGCGCCGAAAGGGAAGGGATAAAGGAGGGAGTGAAAGAAGAATGGAAGAAAGAGGTGCCGTAGTGGAGTGCTCCGGAATAACTTCTACCACCTGGGGATCTTTAAAATGCATGCACTGACATCGCACAGCACACGGGTGCCTTAGCGTTCTGCCTTCATAAAAACGCAGCCGCCGTGGTCGGGTTAGAACCCGGAAACTTAGGATCAGTAGCCGAGCGCCGTAACTACTGAGCCACCGCGGCGGGTGCGAGGTCAATGCACGCTGAAAATCCCCACATGGTCGAAATTATTCCGGAGCCATACACTACATGGCACCTCTTTCTCTCTCTTCTTTCACTCTCTCGTTTATTCGTTCTTTACGGCGCGGTTCGGGTGTCCCCTGATATGAGTGAGACAGTTACTGCGTGATTTCCTTTGCTACGCCTTTATAGCCGTCATCCTACGCCTTTATAGCCGTCAAGTACTCGCCAAATAGACATTCTTTTAGACTGAATTATTAGACACACTGAAATAGTAATAAAAAAATGCTGTGCTTCCAAGCTTCATTCAGGGTGATTTTCTTTAATCTTTAGAAATTTTTATTTTAAACTGCGAGAGATACGAAAATGCCGTCGTTTGGGCTGGAATTTACAAGGCTGCCAATACGTACCAAAAATGAAGCAATGATTACACGATTTTTTAATTTAAATCAGCTAAGAAGCATTTCTATTTTTATTCTAGGCCGCAATGTTATACTGAAAATTTCATGGCCATCAACATCAAAGGTGAGCCCTGTTTTAATGTATTTGGCAATGTTGTTGGCAACATCGACCCTCAAAAATGCGCATTTTAAACCTGGTTTTGTTGGCTTCCCCACATTACCTAAATATAAAATGCCGTCTATACGCTTCTTATGGTCGCCAAAATGAGTCCAATTTCTTCTACATAATCAAGTGCACCAATTGCGCCTGTATCTGATGCATAAGTGGTAGAGACGCCTTTTCATCAACTTTTTAATACAGAAATACAGCTCAACGAGCTTTCAAAAACATATTTTTAGCGCTCGATACATAGTACTCCGTTGCCGATTAAGAAAATTTAAAAACAAGGCTCACCTTTGGTGTTTGACGGCCATCAATTTTGAATATCTTTGTCCCCTAAAATCAAAAATAGAAGGTTCAATAGTTAATTGTTCCTTTAATAATTGATACATATGAGGTACATATTGTCCGCCTTGCTGTACAATCAAGATCAAACAACCTTACCGACGTATCTCTCGCATTTTAAGGCAATGGCGTTAAAGGCTCCGTTCCCAAGACAATCCAGTGTCTGCGTCGGCGTTGTGAGCGAAAAATCAGGGGCATAGCTCTGGCAACTAGGAGCAACAGCAACCTAGGAGGCAAGTGTGCCATCTAGGTCACGATACCTTAAGACGTCATCCCAGCCTGCCAACTGAATAGTGAGAAAACTGCCCACCGTGAGAGGTGGCAGTTAAATTAATGATTGGTCGTTTGGGAAGAGCAACATGGGCGCATATGACCCATCAGTGGCTGCACCTGCCATCGCTGAGCTGTGGTGCATCGCTAAATTCCTCCATCACTGCACCAGGAGGGGTATGAGGACTCCCAGGAATGTGTGAATATAAATTAGAGAACGACGTTCTGCATACACTAGAATTAACACATTAAGCTATCGCGTCATACCCTTCAGGCGGAGCTTAAGCTTCTTCTCCAATGTTAAAAAGAAAATCTGTAAATTTTAAGAAAAATCACCGTCTATATGCAAAAAAAATTGGCAAGAGGCCCACAGTCTGTCTGCAGCCTTTCTCTCGAGTACGCGAACTTTTTAAGACCCGGATGCCTCTGACAGCCTTCAGAAACCAAGCTCGATCGGAAGCACTGGTATTAGTCAAGTGTTTTAAGCCCAGCTGGACTTCGGACGCTGATGAACGCCACACCAACGTAGTTTCAAAAAGCATTATGCTTTTTTTTGCGTGAGATAGGAGTATCGTTAGATATGCCTCCTGTCTTCGCACTTCATCCGCCCCATGCAACGATTGCTCATAAGTCCCCTCAACCTTGTTGCAGGAAGCACTTAATTTAAACATGGCTGGTAAGATTCCATATGTAACATCACCAGGGTATCTGTGCGTCGCAGAGTCGACAGTGTGCGAGTGCATCTTTCAAGAGCAATCTAGTCCCGTTTGGAAAACACAAGATAACGAGCCTTTCATAGCGAATGAACTTATGAAAGTCTTGCACAGATCACTATAAAACACTTTGGAAAGTAAGTGCAAAAAGCAATGTGGTACAACGATGGTATTGCCTTTTTACTTAATTTTTTATCATGTTTGATCTTCACTACACCTAGCGACGTGACGCTCGTTTTATCTCCAAGGTTTACCATTACAAGCTGCGGCGGCTCGTAAGGAAACCAATTAATTAGAATAAAATTGTTCTTCGTATTCTGTAAATTGCTGTGTGTTTATGTCGCCATGCGCGTGTATAATGGAAAACTCATGACTACCTCCCTAACCTTTATACACCCTCATCCCTTCCGAAAGCGCAGGGTAGCAAACTTGTTTCATCTACCGGTTAACCTCCCCTTCTTTCCTCGTCCTCTTCTTTATCCTCTTCCTCATCTCAACATAAGAATGTGAGTGTCAAAGCGCCGTGAAGACCACCCCAGTTCTTTCCCTAGCATAAACAGTGTCAACCTACTCATTAGGTAGTCGCTTTTATTCTTATTTACTCCATTATTACACTTTGATGATGACATAAAGCATTAATAAATAATGCGATACGAGTAATCGTTAATTGCATGTACCGTCACTGATCTCTTAATGCGTCGCATCGTGGAACATATCATGGATTATTTGTCTGGCGACAGAGTGAACAGCACAAAAGCGCTATAATGTATGAGTTGGAACGCCAGTGCGTACTGCACCGCTGTGCATTAAGGGATCAGCCGATCGTCGTGGGCGACGTTCTTCACTTTTGAGCCGTCTGTCTCTGTTAACAACAAAGCACTCTTGCGTCAACTAAACTTTTCTCCTTCATTTTTATTGTCCTTTCTTTGTGCTCCATGAACTTTGTTCTGAGCACAATATCAAATCCTCCCTCACGGAAGCTGAAGTGCATCAGAAGCGTCCGAACAACCTCGGATGCACTATAGAAGCAGCACTATAGAAGCAGGATGCACTCTGAGTCGAAATAAATGAAAACTAGCTCTGTTTTCTGAGTTTTTCAAGAGATCGCCTGAAGAACAAATCCTCTGCTTTTCATTCTGATGGGCTTTTTATTAGTTTGTTGACTTAATCTCTTTTTTTGCCGTTTGCTTCTCTACACGAGAACGACTACACGTTTGCGCTTTAGCAGCATAGCAAGGCATCGCTTTGCTCTAGTATTAGCAACTCAAGTTCTACTTGAGCCGCTGCGGCGAATCGGTGGTTATGACACTCGGCTGCTTACCCGAAAGACGCGGGTTTTATACCAGCCACGGAGGTTGATATTCGATGGCGGCAAAATTATAGAGGCCCTAGTACTGTGCGATGTAAGTGCACGTTAAAGGGCGCCAGGTGGCCAGAATTTCCGGAGCCCTTTAATCAGGCGTCCCTCATAGCATGAGTCTCTTTGGAACATCAAACCCCCTAAACCAAACAAAATAAAACCTGTTCAACTTGTTACTTTTTTAGTCTTTACCGGGTTTCAGACGGCGAGGAACTCAATGCTGTTGTTGTCAACTAGTTCAGTTTCCTGGCGGTGATTCTACGCAGATGTATTAAGGAGCTGGGGCAGGATTACGAAAAGTGCCTTGTAGTGAACGGCGATATCGCGAAAAAGTGAATTAAGATGGTATGAAACTATAGCCATCTAAACAAAACTAACCCATATGACCAAGCAGGCCTTACTTTACTAATTTGCCTCGTATCACGCCGCCTTTCAGTTAAAACTGGACCTCCTCTGCCATTCTATTCAAACTTGTGATGTGAGTTACGAAAACCACTCCATGATCAAAGTTTGATTTTCGATGTCAGTGTGGCCTAGCCTAAGAGATTCTACAAAGTGTGCTGACGTCATCGAAGTTACTTCGTGAAGTCGGCTTGTGATGGCAATACCTGCATTACATATTCCGGACTCTTATGGCTAACAAAGGCTTTATTTTCAGTTTACGTATCTCGGTCAATATATCAATACAAAACCGTTTTAATTTGTTCCTAATGTTCTTTAAATACAAGAGAGGGGAAGTTCGCTTTGCCACCTGCCCAAAACTAAAAACGCGCTGCATGTTTTACAGGGGCAACATAACAGCAATTTTTTTCGTGCCGACAACAACGCTTCACAAAGCTCTGTAAGCTGTTTTACAACATCAGCTGTGGATGCGACATAACCTGGCGGTCAAAAGTTAGCTCTTTCTTTTTTTGTGGTCAGTATTAGGTTATCTGTGGGTCGTGACATCTGGAGGGTTTGCGGGCTTGTGGAAGCGTCATAACTCATTCACTGGCTACGATGGCCGCGGGGATTGGTCTGCCAAAAACGTACACTAGACACATTTGCGAACTCGTCACCAACGCGAGCATTAGAGATGACTGCTGGAGACATGATATTGTGTGCCAGTCGAGTTGAGCGGATCTGATTCCGTATATTCTGTTTACGTATATGGAATGCCATATATGAGGATTCCGTATACGCGCGAGCACACGATGCCGAGAAGATGAGATAATGACACCAAGATCCGGAAGCACACGCTAGCGAAGCCAAAGCCGCAGCACGCAAAAAATACTCTTGCGGTGGAGCGTCATTTACACATCACTCGGACGACTTCGTGTGTTTGGTTTCGTCTACCGCTCAATTCGTTGCTCCCCGATGATGCTCAGAATTTCAATAGCAGCTACGTTTAACTTCATCATTCTGCAGTAGCAACGTGTTAAAGAAACGCGGTCAAGCGGCCAGCTAAGACTGAAATTTTCATTGTCTTCGAAAGTGGCCTTCGTCTTAGCCATTATTTTGAGTATACCTTACAATCCCCTCGGGGCCCAGAGGGTAATTTAGATAGTGGTAAAGGAAAGAACAAACAATATAAAAAACGAAATTAACCTTTCACGTTTGAAGGAAGGAAGAGTGTACACATAAAAACATGCAGCAGGATTTTCATTGCACATATATTTGGTGAGGCCTGAAAGGTGCTCATAGATTGCAGTCAATACAGGGCGGAGAGAGGCCACAGTCTGTTTCAGTTTCAAATAAAAGAGAATTGAAGAGCTCATTTCTATTGCAAATATGGCTAGCAATTTTTCGCTTACAGTGCATACACGCATATACGTAGGAATGATTTAAAATGAATTTTTTTGAGTGCTTCAATGCCAAAAAATAAATACTATAAAAGAAACAAAAATCAAGGCGTTATATCTTTTTATCAACGTGCAAAATGAGTACTTCGGCAGGCGCGTATATTAATTCTATTATAGTGAATCAATTGCTCAGCGAAGAAATACTAGGAATGGACAACTGATCTCTATTGAAGTCGTTCAATTGCATCGACTAATTCAAGTTCAAAAAAAATAATTGTTTGTGAGACTTGTTTCCTGCGCTTGGATCATCATAAAAAGTGCAGAAGAGACTGGACGAACAGGGAGCAGTAAAACACACGCCAGTCCCCACGCTATTGGTGGTGGTGGTGTTTTTGTACTGGCGAAATTTAGCCGACGGTGGTCCCTCGAAAACTGCTCCACCTGCGTCAGTTAAGGGAATGAAGGCATATCTACCTATTTCTCATAAATCTATTGTCTTCACAAATATTCGAAAGTATTGTCGTCACTGATCGCCGCTCCAAACTTGAACCGGCAGGGTATACGGTGTGAGAGGCGTCAAAATGTGGGTGGTATGCCAGTCGATGTTCACAATGCTCAAGTTTAAAGGGACACAGACTCGAAATTCTGAAAACACACCTACAATAATATTTCTTTAAAAGGCTCTAAGAAGTGGCCTTCTAGGAAGTTTCAGTAGCAGGCAAGCACTGGCTGAGGCATAATTTAACATCATTTTCAATATTGTCCGAGCATCCGCTCAGCATTTCCACCTGCATCCTATGAGGCCAAAGTGCACTTGCCCCAACTATTGTGACGTCATCGAACCCAGTGTTTGCTCACAGCCGTAACCAGCGCTTGCCAGGAACGGCGATGTCGTCAAGAATGTGGTAGTTGAGGTTGGCCAGTCGACCTGACGTCAACGTGCGCTCCAGAACTGGCGCCTACCGAGACCGGAACCGAGACCGGACCAGAACGAATACCACAAAACTCTGTATTTGTACGTTTTGAAGCGAAGTACGCTGAGAATGGCCTTCAATAACCTTCAGCACAACCACTTAGCCGGTAAATTTATGGTGTTGAACCCTCTTCCTCTGACCTCGACCCATAAACTTTAGTTGTCCTTTGATCTCTTACTTTTTTATTTATTTATTATCATAGATACCTCAAGGGCCCTTGAGGGCTTTACATGAGGGGTGGGCTAACAACCTGGTGTTAATAGAACATAGTTTCGATGGCTTTCTTGAAATGGTCCGGGTTTGTAAGAAGGATGGTACCGGTGGGAAGACTGTTCCAGTCACGCGCTGTTTGGATGAAGAAGGAATGAAGATGGGTCACGGTGCGAGCAGGAGATGGGTGTACTTTTGACCTCTAAAATTTGACACTGGGGGAGCGCCTCAGACGCTTAGCAATCGTGCTTGCTTTTAACTGAAATCCAGGGTTAGCCAAGTTTACCCACTGGAAATTTATTCTGAGTTGCATTGCATACAGGAATATGCTGAGACTTTATAGGAGGTGTGCGAAGATCTCTACAAATACCTGTTGCTGCCTTACATACGATCGATAGGTCTCCGTTAAAAATCTTAAACTAGGGCGCACAAAAAATAAAATGACTATGTACATATACCATCACTATCCGCCCATCAGATTCGCATATATACACACACATATTAGTTTAACAGTCGAGATCGCGGCCGTTTCAACGATTGCTTTCCCGAAATCTTAGCAAAGTTTGTTCCAACTCGCTTTTAGGCCCTTCGTTTTCTTTCCGACTCTGGAGCTTTATTCTTTCAAGTCTTCTCTCCTTTTGCCCGAAAAGCGGGCTCCCAGGCGAGCGATTATGAGGCATTAGCGAAGCAAATTTTTGTAGTGCACTCCTCCCACGGTCACTCTCGGGTGGGGGGCGAGGGGGTAGAGGGCAGGGCAGGGACAGAGTTGAGACTCCTGAGCCGAAACTAACGACAGCGTGGGCTTGCCCTTAGAGCGCTTTCACTCGCTTCCTATGTGAAGATAAACGCTGCTCTAGAATAGCTCAGAAAGTCTTTCCGAACGCCCCCGCTTGCCCAAGATCCGGAGCTTTATTTTAGCTCTCCTTCGGGGCCTAGACTAAAAATTTGAAGTTGATACAAGTAGGCCTTGTTCAAGTATATACGTCACCCTGGATTAAATTTTGCTTATATTAGTGTCGATTGCTTGTATAACTGTCAAATGTTTTTCGCTGTTCTATCGGGCAAAATTTGCTTATAGCTCTGCTGTGACAGATGCGCAACAGCCTTCACGACAAACAGCAAAAATGTAAGCGCCTTACATGCACTATCAGCAACAAATGAATTGAGAACAAGACCACGGAAATACCAACAGAGAAACACAAACATATTACCTCATGAAGAGGAAATACAAGCGAGATTGATTAACACTTCTAAAAGAGAGTATTCGAGGGTTTGAATTGAAATTACCATGATTATATAGTATTTAGCTTTCTACAGCTAAGGTCTTCTCACATTGCTGTTCGCGTTTCATGTGTTGCTTACTGTTAATTTGAAAATCGATTTACGTTGTGAGAATAAAATATTCAATGAACTTGATCATACAGAAAGAGGTCACAAAATGGCCCGTTTAAAAATCATTCGGTTTGGCATGCCGACGTTTAAGTACAAAGCGGATCCCGAACATAACTGACGAGAAAATAAACTCACTAGGTGGCTGCATCCAGCTGTAGGGACGGCAGCGGCTTTATCATTTTGCTTTCACATGGCATCTATCGCCATCATCGCTTTGTTTGAGACGCCTCGCGGCAAATAATACGAACTGCAGAAGACCAACGGAGGATGACGGTCCACCATGACATACTCGATATGGACAATCACTGCCTTCATTTCAGCCTACGATGATACTGTGTTAGCATTAATTTCGTAAAAGGCAGAAAAGTAAATAGGAAACCACTGAAACCACGTAACAAACATCAGTCGCCAGGAATATGTGCCGCAGGGGCGCACGTAAACACTGCTGGCTAGCAGGCGACGTGAGCGGGCGTGTATGCAGGGTTCGCAGCTGCGCCGCAAGATGACGACTTTGCTCGATGGCAAACGACAGTTGCAACCAAAAGTCGCGCACCGCTATAACGAAGCAATGGGTATAAAGACAAAATCGCGAGGCACCTTGCGCTTCGGTAAACAATGTTAAACTTATTTGCGGTGCGTTTAATAGAGGGCGCTTTTTCTTGCGTGCCGTAGTGTCCCATTTACTGGGAATTATTGCTGCCCCGCCATTACTCGCACGTACCAAAGGAAAATCTAGCAAGTGACAGTCTTGATCACAGGCAGCTGAAAACGCAGGACAGCCTGCGATTTTAAAGGGCAACTGAAAATCATTTGGAATTATGGGAGCGTAAATGGTTCTAATGTGTGAAACTAGCAGACAAAACATGTGGTCTTTCTCTGCTAGCATTTGAAGTGGCGACATAATCAGTGTATGAAGAAAGCCGCGACGGTGTTCAGGTTTCTCTGAAATTTACGGCACAAGGTAGGGGCCACAATGTGACGTCATCTACGGCGGTGGTACATTTTCAATGCGAAAATGTTTTCTCAAATGAACAAAGCCAAGGCCATCGAAGGTAATGCCATCAAAGCGTTGTCGAAGCGTTCTAAGGCTCTGGACGAAGGCAGAAAAAATCTGAAATTGTTGTATTTCTTGTACAATCTGTACAGTGCGACCCTGCTCCTGTCTTTTCTTTTTATCACTCTCCCCTTTCTTGTCCCCTCTCTGTCCTCTGCCTGCCCTTTTTATTCCTGCTAGCCGCAGCTGAGGCACTACTTCAGGCTTCAATAGCACATGTCACGGCTAGCAACATGATGACGATGAATTCTTATGACGCAAGGGCATCTGTGGCTTAAGAGCGCCATGGCACAAGGATGTTTCGTCTATTCAATGCGGGGTCAAAGACCAATTTTCTAACCATTTCACACCAAAGAAGCCTTGCACCACGCAGGAGAAAGCTTCTACCCGCTTTATCATCGGAGGATACCCAGCGGCAATGCAGATCAATCCGCGCACCTCCGTAATGCGAGGCGTAGCTCGAACGGCTAGGCCAGTGCTGGGGTTGCGGGTAGCAACATATTTTTCTTCCGTTTTTATTTTATTTTCAACCATTGCTGCTAATAATGCAACAATTCTGTCACTTTGACCTTCTTCACACTTCTGTTGCGCTATGACAACAAACCTAAGGTTTTTGGAGCTTAAATCGGTGATTACTTCATATTTCAAATGTTAGAGCTTCACGTGCAAGCTTCATATATTCGATTTCTTAAGTCTCATCCAATTCTTAACAAACTTTCTAGGTTCTCTTTATGTCAAGACACTATGACGATTGATAGCGGAGCGTAGAAAAAGGTATAAGCATCCGCGAAAGCATTGGGAATATGTCTAACGTAAGAAGTTCATACCCCAGTCGCCACAAATTGAAGTGGTATTCTAGAAAACAAAAAAAAAAGCTAGAAATGGGGCGATGAAATGTATCGAGGCAGAAGAAATGCGATAGCGTTTTTTTTTCGCTGCCAGCCTCTTCCAATTCTGAGTCTATTGTATTTCAGTCCACAGTCCAGTCCAATTCTAACAGCGCAATGATGCAAAATGTGTAACTTGATAGACTGCGCCGAGTCCTCATACAAAAAACGGCAAAATGACGCCGAGGTTAGCGATGCACCGCTGCATCGACAGGTGGCTGTTTCACAGATACCGAAGGAGCCTCTGAGGCTCAGGTTGGTCTTTTCAAGCAGTGCGGTAAGCGATATCTCCCGCAAGCTTCATTTTTGCACTGATACTTTTTCGGAACGCTGCCTATGTTACACGTAGACCTGCTGTTGTTCGAGTCCTTTTCTCCTTACCTATTGTGCTTTTTGCAGAGTAATTTTTTGTCCGACCTCTCCCTCCTCTCCCCTACAAGTTATGAGGTGAAGGGGAGAGAGGCGGAAGAGGGGCGGGGGAGAGGAGGACATTTGGCAGGTGACAGGTGGAGAGAGGGCAATACTCTGAAGAGCACCTTCGCCGACGCCTCCACCAGACAATTTCGCCTTCATAACCCTCCTAATTGTATTGCAATAAAAATTTGAAAGTGTTAGTTTCAAATAACTTAGATAGATGCGAAAGTTGCGGTCACCATCTCATGATGTCGCGCCATTGTCCTGCCAAGTTAAGTGGACGAAATTTTCTTCAATGGAAGTTAGTTCGCAGATGATTGAGCCTAGAACCACGATAGGCGTGAGTGCCGTGCTCAATTCCCAGTGCGGCCGGGTACATACTAGTGATACAACTGATGCACGTTTTCCCCTGGCCTTGTGCACGGCCTACCTGCGGTGAGATGCTGGGGCAAATGTGTCTCTGACCACACCTGGAACAAAGAAAAATACCTTGTGACACGGCTCTTTTTGGTCGAATATGCTCTTGGCGAACATCATTCATCAGCATTCACCCACCTCCTCTCTCCAGAACACCACGCAGCACCGGACCTCTTTACATACCTGTACATTTCCTCACTGCCAAATTCTAGACACTCACCCGCCACTTAATACCCACCGACATCCTCAAGAAGGCGCAACTGACCGTTTATCCCTCAAGACGGCACAACCTCCCAGAGGCCCATGCCCCTCACTCACCCGCCTACGCCTTCCAGGAGCACCACCTTTCTAAAGGCTCTTCCCATCAGAAGAGGACGCAGAAGGCTCCGCCCACCACATGCCTAACTTCGTCTTTAGAGAAGCTTAACTCACCAGAAGATCACTTAACACCGGAACCAAAAGGCGGCGGCAGATTTCAGTCTTGACATGCAGTGGCGCGGTGGTCAGTGTGAAATCGAAATTAACAAACAATACTGACCGGCTGACTCGTTACAGCATTGGATCGCCGCAGCGTCTTTTGCGTTTATTCTTCAGCGTGTGCTAAGTGCATGTTTTTTGGGTTCCTCCTCTATTTGAAATACTGTGCATTTTGTGTGAAATATTCACTGTAGGTACCTGTGATCAATGCAGACTTCAGTTGTCTGCCCACTCCAAACTTACAGGACAACCGAAGACAAATTGGAGCTAGTCTATATCAATTTATTACCGCGTTTTAATGAAAAAGAGGCAACTCTTACTGAATAATGAGCTTTCAAAAGCTTGAAAATATAAAAAAAATGAAATGCGCTGCTCGCTACCGCCAGCTGTATGCACAAGCAAACTACGATGACATCAATACTCCTTCGCATTGTTTTAAGATTCGCCCACAAAATACAAGAAGACAAGATGCACGGAAAGCTTTTTTTTCTTATTCGCTATCTTGGTCTCATTCTCAAGCCCCACTTTCTATAAGATAATGAACAAACAATTAACCTAGATTACCGCCCTGGCGGCATACGCGCTTAATTGAAGATACTTAACTTCGCCGTTTACTTCGAGACAGCAATAATGGAACCCTTAATAGTCTCGACTTCATCATTCCGGTTACGAGCTTGAATCCAATGACAGAATAAAATAATTCTTTTTGAACTCCTAATTTTTCAGTCATATATATGTATATGATTGCCGAAGGAGTGTCCGGAGAGCGGCGAAAAGATAAACAATAGAAACTTTTCAGAAACAAACAATTCAATGAACTTGTAAAAATCGTACCTTCGGGGGCCATTAAGGACAGGTAAATGGTGATTACGGCCCCGTTGAGCTTCTCGATGACGCACCGCTATCGAATCCCGCAACTCAGTCAGAAAGAGCAGAACACTTGCAGAAAAAAAACCACATGCCGCCGGTGGGAGACACGAAATCACGACCTCCGAATTTCACAAAACTGAAGAGGATGGGTTCGTATTCCACCGACGACATGTCGTTACATAAGGTACATTTCCAGTCTCAGAAGCCACAGGTACACCTAGTGAAAACGCTGTGCCCTCGTGGCTGTCAGCTTATAACAAAGAACTCTTTTTCAAGAACCTGGAGTCATTAAACGACCAGAACTTCGATCGTCAGTCTGCAGCTTGAACAGCAAAAGACCAGTCATGTAATTTATAAAACCATGTAGTTCTTGTTAGAAAAGAATAACAAAACGTGGAGAAATTTTCCCTTCACAGCCCTTGTCCTGAGGTACGCAATCCACGCAAGGGTAGACTACGACTCTGGGGAAAAATATAGTACAAGAAGCAAGCATCGTCATAGTAGGCTACTATGTTAAAAGCCTCAGAGAAGACTTTGTCAAGTTCGCAAAGTAATCGTAAATGGCCATCAATGTCTGTGGGTTTCCTGTAAATCATAATATCATACCGCCCCCATTCTGCCCTACACACGCCCCTCTCCTTTGTGTCTTACTCTAGGCCAGGTGCGATTTATACACACACATAAAATACAGAATATGTGGTAAGAGGTGAGGCTTAAATATCTGCACATTCACCGATTCGTACAAGACAAGCACAACAACCAAAGAATGTGAAGTGCATCACTGTACAAGACGCGGCTCATTCCTTCAGAAAAACACAAAGCACTGCTATATTCCCAACTAAAACCTTGCGGAATATGAGTAATGAATCCAAACAGCGCCGCTGGACATCCCCAGGTGCCCAGGTGGTAACTCAAATGGCAGCTTACATGCAGCATTCAGGCGTAGCAAACCGGAAATCATGTGCTTCGGCGAATTGAACTTCGCTTCCGGGACTGTTTATTAATTCAGGGGTAAGTGCCCTCTTCTGCCTGTGTTTCCACTTCCGCACACGAAAATAGGATAGAAACATAGAATAAATGGGAAAAGAAACGTAAGAATATTCTATATTCTAGTCTCATCCTTTTTCTACCAGCCCTTCTCCGTGACAACATACGCACTACCACTTCCTTCTCCCACGGTTCTTCATGGTCCAACGAGCGAACGAGCTTTTGTTTACAAGAGATTCGCCGGTTGTATGGGAGCAGGTTTTGAGCGCCCTCTGACGTCACTGCCGTTATTCGCCGCGTCTTTCTAAATGGAGCGACAAATTCCCGCGCTGTTTGTCTCGGCCGCGGTGCATTTGTACACTCTTTGGGCGCCATTGCTGCAATAATCTCACAGCCTTTTCAATATACTGCTGGAAAATGTTTCGCGAAAGCCAGCAAGGGACATAGGAAAAAAGCAAAGGACAGGGCGTTTTTGAAGCGAGACTTTAAAGTGCACTGCGCCAACACAGGAAGATTGGTAAACTTGTTTATATAGAAAGTTCGGAGAATAAACAGCGGCGAATCTCGACCCTCGGGGCATGGGTGATACGCACCCAGTTTAGAAGAGGAGAAAATTATATTGCTTCCAGGAAAACCATCAAGAGTATTACACAATGGATTGCCACACGAGAAACAGAAGGAAGCAAGAAAAGCTCTTTACGGTTTTTTCTTTTTTACGTAAATTGTAGCGAGTGTTTCGGCGCAAAATGTTTTTTAGCTTAAAAGGAGGTCCTCTGTGTGTGGAGGGACCCTTAGTCCAGGGCTCCTATGGCTCTCACTGTCAGCCGGGCCCAGTGCACCAGCTCCCGTTTGTTTTACAGGCTAAACCTTGTGACCACGGCCTCCCTCTGGACCCGCCGCGGTGGCTCTGTGGTTAGGGCGCTCGACTACTGATCCGGAGTTCCCGGTTTCGAACCTGACCGCGGCGGCTGCGTTTTTATGGAGGAAAAACGCTATGGCGCCTGTGTGCTGTGCGATGTCAATGCACGTTAAAGATCTCCAGGTGGTCGAAATTATTCCGGAGCCCTCCACTACGGCACCTCTCTATTCCTTTCTTCTTTCACTCCCTCCTTTATCCCTTCCCTTACGGCGCGGTTCAGGTGTCCAACGTTATATGAGACAGATACTGCGCCATTTCCTTTCCCGCCCTAAAACCAAATATTATTATTATTTATTATTGTTATTAATATATTATTACTCCCTCTGGTCAGGGTTGTGGTTGGGTATTACTGGGGTTGGTAAGGAAGTCCATGGGGTGCGACATATTGTGGGAAAGGCGTCACAGGGTGTGCATGTCGTGGGGTAGGGTGTGTGATGTATGTCTGCATGCAACCGCTTCCTCCCTCGTGAGGACTGTGTGGAGAGGGAAGGTCTGGCGGTTGGCCTATGATGTCGAAGAATAGCGCTACACTGTCGGAGCACCGTTTCTGGGGATCGTGAGCCGTCCTGAGAGACTCGGTTCGCGTAAGCTCTGGCGATAGCTTGCGTTCGCTGTTTCCACGGAGAGACATGTGACCAGTTGTTCAACGAAGAACTACGTCGAATAATTACTGTTGCCTGCTCTTCAGGATGTGATGTGCGGCGGTGTAAACTGTTTCCCTGCTTCTTGGGAGTCGGCGACGGGGTAGGCTCTTTCTCCGTCCATTTTCGAGACAACTTTGAGAGCAATAGCAGCCTCTTCGGCCTCCAAAGTGCTCGTGGTACGTATGATGGCTGCGGTTACTTCCTGCACTGTATGATTAGCTACATTGGCCGTCTGTGCCGACTGCGCCGCGTATAACGCCGCGTCGGCGTATCTCACATTAAGTAGATTTCCGCGCCCTCGCATAAAAAGTGTTTCTCGCGAGCCTCTCCGGCTTGCGTGGATTTTATGGTCCATGTTTCGGGGGCGATTGTAGGCGTTTGAGTGTATCCTGCCAATTTAGTGCTAATTCAGATTAGGCCTACTTTCTTTCGTGTTCCACAGTTCCAAACGCGATCGCGGTCGAAACAAAGTCTCGTACAATTCCGTAGCTTTTCGTGTGCCATGGTGCGTAATCAGTTATCAGGTAAAGAAGAATCGGAAATCATGCATGGCAGGTGTTAAACAAATAAAATAACCGATCATTCTATTCAAACACTGCCTTCTTGGTAACTCATCAATAAGTTAACAGGATTTAATGTTTTCTTTCATCGTAATATTTGTTGCTGTGAGAAGCGTTTTGTGGTTAAGAACAAAAACGTTACCATGATGCTGACATCAGATTCAAGTGATGAGACACTACAAAAACAGGCAGCCTTCCTCCGCACTCGCACTAAGTGACCATAAAACCTTGTAAGAAACAGCACCAGTCCGGTATCTAGTTAATGTAGTCGCACGGATCACTCAAAGTAAACAGTCATCTTGGTTAAATGTCACTTTGATTAAGCGCTAGATCAACGCACTCTTCCCAACATGCGGGTTTCCTTTACTCTCAGCGGATCACTAATGAACGTAATGTGAAAGGGTGTGCCGTCCGAGCGAAGCGCAGTAAGGCATTACTCTGTCACTTAGTTCAAATAAATATCTTCCTTCAACTTCTTTTGTAAAACTTCAGAGAATATAACGAATCTTTTACAAGATATAAACAGTACTCTACAGTCTCCTGAACATCACGCATGTATACTACTGTATAGACTTGACTAAGGGCCACACTTTTTCTCGACCTTCGCCCTGTGTAGCCCTTACAAAAAAGCAGCAATGTTCAAGTAATTTGGTGCTACATTCTGGGTCAAATGCTTTATTGTACAATAGTCTTATGCTATGCATGACGACTTGTGGATAACTTCAAGGTTCTTCGTCGCTCTCGCTCTCGAAGGTGGTCGGACCGGGTCCCTCACCACCCTAGCAAAGGATGTCACATTCGGTTAGATTCATTTCATTCTAAACAACAGTAAACCACAGAAGCTTTAAAAACAGTATCCGTGAATACCGCACGATAGTAATTCAAAATCAAGGAGCAGACAATCTCAATGAATGGTATTCTTAGCCGTCCTGTCAGCGCTACTTCGAGGTCGACATTCGCCGTCCACGCCGGCAGAAATCACCTGAATTCCACTTTAAATGACACACAGCTGCCCAACTGCGCATACTGGAAATTGATAATATGATAGTAGAAGGTATTTGTCCTCATCTAGCCGCTGCAGTAGAGAAATTAGGGCTGCCTGCTTGTGTATATGTGTATATGTGTATTCGACGGGCTACCGCAAGGAAGCTACTAGAGAAAAAGCTAAGACCCTATGACGAATTGTGATTAAATTTGTCTTGATGTCTTCGGTTTCGTCCTGCGTGGTTTCCTAGAGGTAGCGCGTCCAATACACCAGTATGTAAAACCGACTAGCCACTATTGTCGTATTACAGCGGCTAGATGACGAGAGCTGCCTGCTGCTATCTTTATTATCATATTCCAGCATGCAGCGATGAGAAGCTGTGTGCATTGAAGCAGAATTAAGACGCCTGTATTCGGCGTAGATGGCAGCGGTGGATATTACGTGACGTCGGACTTATGTCTCAAAACGTGGGATCTAAAGAAGCTGCACATGAGCACAAGGAAACCCGTGAAACACCTTGAGGTTCAATAAGCTTATCTCAAACGTCCGACTAATGAGGCTCACCGTCCACCACACTGTGGAGGCATTAACTGAGACACACTGAAGTCAAATCGTCGGATTCTGATCCACTACAACAGGAAGAAAGCTTGTTGCTACACTCAGAATAACATTCCTCCGGTTAAGGGGATGACAGCGGATATACAACCAAAGATGAGAAAAAAAATTCACGTTGGCTCCATCCCCAAGAATAGGCATCCTACTTACAACAAGGGCAGAAGAGATGCTAGAGCAAAATGCAATTGAAATAACTGGAATTCATCTCCACGAGCAATGTACACTGACGCAGGCGGGCCAGATGATGGCATTTTTACTACTGAAGCTTCTTAACAAGGAGGCAGACTACTGCGGGTTGATCATGAGGCAGTGGTGCCTTCAGTACGCTCAAACCGTGTGCAGAAACTACATCAAGGGCCGGGTTCATGAGTGGGCCACACGGATCCTCAAGGACAAGAACATGGAATCAGCACTCGTAATGTGGCTCCTGGACAACAATGGGTACGGAGCAATCAACTGGCCTATGACCTCGCACATGAAGTACTGTTCAGAGCACTATTTCACAGTGAACAGAAACATGATGTATCTCTCTACAATAATGCATTAATCCTACATCACGAAAGCTTAGAACAAAGAGAATGTCCCAAATCCTCTACAGAGTTAAACAAGGACGTGGAAAAAACAAAAACTTGAAAAGAAACCAACGCGTATCACACCCCAAAATCACTACACAACTGGTATCCAGAAGTTTACAGAGAAGCAGGTCGGCTCTGTGGAGATATTACGGAGATCTAACATATGCTACGGGCCTGGCTTACCAGTGGTAGGCCACGCCGCTCAACGTAGGCACAGCGGCACAGAAATGGCTCGTAAACAGCGCTGCTCTAGAAGCTTCGAACAATAGAAACCTGAAGCCGGGGATCCAAGCATGGGGTTAAAAATTAGTTCGGTAAATAAACACTTCAAACAACAGCATTGTATTGTAGTCTTAATTTCTCCTCATGTAGTTTCACAATAGTAGTGCGTCAAATATATTAGCATCACCAGGTGTTTGCTTTGCTCGAAAGTACACGCCCAATAAAACATGAGGTGTCAGGTAGGGAGACACGATCTCTCCAGTAATACTCGCAGCGTATTTCCACGAGGTATCCAGGAAACAGGACTGAGGAAAGTTGGGGATAAAAGCTAGGGGTAGCGGGACAAAACACGACGCAAATTTGCTATTCATGGTTTCATTTGTACTATTCGCAGCTATTGAAAACAAATATCGCCGAGTTATTTCCAGCAGTCCTGGCCTTACCCCCCACCATGAAATGTGAAAAGGCTTGTTGGAAGGTAATAGAGGTAAACTTATTCATTTCGAATCTTTCAAAACGACCCATTTTGTACCACCCCGTGGACAAAATGGAGCATGGCTCAGACCAATATCAGACGGAGATCAAAACTAATTCATCCTCTCAATGAAGGCATATGAACTTCTCTATCCAGAGATATCTAGGCAATCTTTTCAGACTTCTTAGAATGATAAACACAATGCCCAACAGGACTCGGCACTGTTTTCTTCTATGACCCGTAATATACTAGGCAGTTCCACAGCCAAGCTACCCGATATTTTTTGATTTCCTGGATCAGTCGAGTTTTTCTTGTTTTGCTGGATAATCTATTCGTCTTCCAATAATGCCTGTTGGATGGACAAGGGAATTGTTTAGACTTGCAGCGCGTCAACTTAAGGTTTTGTGATTGTAGGCCAGACCGAAAAAAAGCTTGCCACTTTGTCAGTAGCTGTTCTGGGTGGCAGGAAAGACAACGACGCTGAGGTTTGCAAGACGTTATATGCAGTTCCTCTTTTTTGTATTCTTTCATTTTCTCCACACATTTGTAGAGCTCGCCTTTGGGAACACCGAGACTGTTGATGGAATCAGCGTGGGTAGCTTCTCCCCAGAATATTTTAACTGAAAGCCTTTATTGGCAGATGCTCCGTCCGTCCGTGCGTGCGTCCGTCCACCCGTTACGCTCTTGCGCCCATGGCTTCCGAGATCACCCGCTCGGCGCTAGTGCCGGCGAATAATCTTGGAGGCCATGTTGCACCATTGGTAGTTCACCACGCATGCCCGAGGTGGCGCCACTGGCACATGCGCCGCGCCCGCGCCGGACGCCTCGAAGCTGTCGACCACGTCGGGTGCGGCACAACCCCCCTCCTATCGCTCGCTTCAATGGAGTCTCAGAATGCGGGCAAACGCAAGTACTTAATTAACATCTTAAGCACACATCAGTTACACAAGCAGCAACACCGCGCTAAAGGCTTTCGCCTCACCGCATTTTAGGTCAACATAGTGCCCCCTTGAATATTTTTCACCTATTCTGCGCACAAGTCGGCATTCATTGTTTTACTTTATTGCTCTAGACAATCCTCAATAGGTACCGAGTCGGTCACACTTGTCTAGAGTTTTCGAGCCCTGCAGTCAGGTGGAAACAAAGCGAAATTATAAAGTAGGTATTGACTTTCATTGATAATACTTGCGCTGGACCGCAGCCCAATATTCACGTGAAACGCACACGCACCAGCGCCTTGCCCTCAGCAAAGCAGCTGCGCTAAGATTTAACTTCATTTGCTCTTCAGCACACCGCTCGAGCGTTGTAGACAAGTGTGATCGACTCTGTACTCAACGTTTTATGAAGTCTGCCCCGCACGTGTAAAATTAGCAGCCGTCACCACATTAATACGCCCTCGTGAACACTGCCCCCAACACAAGCACCCGGGACTGCTACGTGGAATTTCAGACTTCAACGGCCATAGAGAGGAGGGCACGGGGGGGGGGGGGGACGCTGAGAAAATTCTGATGCGCAAGCTCGCGATGACATCCGCAAACGCGACGCCGAAAGCGCCAGACGCAAGAGAAGGACGGAGCATGATTGTATCACTCAAGAGTTGGCCACCCTCTACGACGACAACCAGCTCGACTCCGACCCGCCTTCGTGGCTAAGTGGTTAGTGCACTCGACTACGGAGCAGGAGGACCCAGAAAACCAGCCACAGCGGCGGTATTTCGATGGATGCAAAACTGCAAAGACAGGAGGAGGAGGAGGAAAACTTTTATTTCTATTTACAGTGAGAGGTCGATGGGGCGAGCCGGAAGGGCCCGTCCCTTACAAACACTAGGAGGGAGCCCTAGTCCGGGATCCCTGTAGCTTCCGCAGCGGCTCGGGCTCTAGCTACCAATGCCTGTTGGGCATGGAGTTCGGAGCAGCCGCGCAGGGCAGCTTCCCAGGCCTCTCGAGTGGGGTGGAGGTGGGGTGGGTAGGCAGGATTGGAAGGGCATGCCCGCACCATGTGGTAGGTGTCCGAAAACTCCTCCTCACAGTGTGGGCACGCGCCCGAGAAAGAAGAATTGAAGTGCTTAAGTACTGCCGGGCACAGTACAGTATTGGTATAGAGGCGGAGAAGCCAGCGCTCCTCCACCCTGGTGAGGCCTTTACAGGGAGGGGGATAGAGACCATGAAAATTTTGATAAAGAGAGGTGATCTCTTTAAAGGTGATGGCCGGATTGAAATTGAATTCCGGATCAGGCTGCGGATGAGGCGACGCCCGGTGAGTAAGCGCGCGGGCGGCAGCGTCGGCTGCCTCGTTCCCCTCAAGACCCGCATGAGCCGGAGCCCACACGATGGTACGATGGGTCGGAAACCCTGTGTAATCGCATGCGTGGAGAATTTTGAAAGCACGGTCTGGAATGTACCCTTGATCAATATTGCGGCAGGCGCCCCTGGAGTCCGTAATAATGACTCGGGACTCTGGATCTGCGGCGGCCAGTGCAATGGCGATCTCTTCCGCAAATGTAATGTTTGGGGCACGGAAAGTAAGGCCCTGAACTGTAGTGTTTTGGTGGATGACGGCCGCCGTGTACCAACCCCCATGGTGCGGGCCGGCCGCTTCCACATAGAAGACACCTGGCTTGTGGCCATATTGTTGAGAAATAGCCTCCGCCCGCGCGAAACGGCGACCATCATGGGTGTCTGCAGTCATGTTCTTCGGAAGGGGTCGCACCTGGAGTGCAAAGCGCCAGGCTTCAGGGATGCGGACCCGTTCTTCTGTATGTGTTGCGTAGGAAATGTGTAAGCGGGTTAGAAGGCGGCTCCCCGCAGGTGTTTTGCTTAGGCGCAAGTATTGATTGTTAAGATGAGCTTCTCGTAACTCCCCAAAGGTGTTGGTCATCCCCAGACCGAGGAGACGCTTGTTGGACGTCGTTATGGGGAGGTCGAGCGCTCTCTTATAAATCTTGCGGAGAACTACCTCTAAGGCATTCTCATCGCATTTGCGTAGGTGGAGGTAGGGAGCCGAATATAAAATCCGGCTGGTCACGAATGCATTGGCCAGCCGCAGGGCATCTTTGCATCGTAGTCCCCCCCTTTTATTGGACACCCGGCGGAGCATCCGACCCACCTGGTCCCCCACCTTACGTAACTTGTTTAGGGTAGTGTCTATCTTGCGCCTATTATGAATGAAAAGCCCCAGTACCCGGATCTCCGCGTGTTCAGGTATCGGTCCGCTAAGTAGGGAAAGGGCAATTTTGGTTGTGCACTTTGAGTTGGGGCGTATGTGCACAAATTCAGATTTGCTCGGGGAGCATTCAAGACCACAGCGACGAGCGTATTCGTCCACTATAGCTGCCGCTTGTTGCAGGTTGGTCTCGATGTCTCCAACCGATTGGTGTGTTGCCCAGAGGGTGATGTCGTCCGCATACAGAGCGTGCTGCACACCGGCGACCTCCGCCAGCTGGGTAGGGAGCTTCATCATGGCCAGATTAAATAGTAATGGCGAGAGGACAGCTCCCTGTGGGGTCCCTCGTGTACCAAGTTGATATGGGCCATATTCTGTGTCTTGTAGCCGGATATAGGATTGGCGATCTGTAAGGAATTGTTTGATATAATTGAAAGTATTGCGCCCACAATGTGTTTGCGACAAGTGGGATAGGATGATCTCGTGGGTCACATTGTCGAAAGCCCCCCGCAGGTCAAGTGCGACGACTACTTTATCATTGCCGGGGTGCTCGACGGGATCGAGAATCTCCTTGTGAAGTTGCAACAGGACATCTTGTGCGGACCGGTAAGGGCGGAAACCGTACATGGTGTCTGCGAAAATGTTTTGTTGTTCCAGGAAAGCCGACAATCTGTCGCGGACCATAGTCTCCATCAGCTTCCCCACACACGAAGTGAGGGAGATGGGCCGGAGGTTGTCGGTGTTAATGGCTTTACCTGGCTTGGGAATGAAAGTTACTAGTGCCGTTTTCCAATCTATGGGGAGTGGTGTGCCTCCAATCCAGATAGTGTTGAAGTAATCGAGGAGAGTTTCGTAGGCGGGATCTGGGAGGTTGGCAATAAGCTTTACCGTCACCTTGTCCCGGCCTGGTGCTGTACCTCGCTTCATTTTAGCCAGGGCCGCTTTTAGGTCATGGAGCTGGAACGGTTGATCCAAATCCGCGTTCTCGGAACCTGCATACGAGTACGCCTGACCACGGGGATCCTGGTGTATACTCAAATATTGGTCGCGGAGCGCATCGGCCAGTTTGGCCGTGTCTCCAGTGAAGTTATGTATAGCCCTTTGAAGCTGTTTTTGTGTCTCAGTACGGGTTTGTGCCGGATCAATAAGAGCGCGGAAGAGGCGCCACGTACTCCGACTCGACATTTGCCGAGCTGCAGTGTTGCATCGGTGCACCCAATTGGAGTCGGCGAGTTGGGCCGCGTATTGTGCCGCCTGTTGGGTGATATCCGCAATTCGAATTTTGAGTTTCCGATTGTGTTTTTGACGACGCCAGCGGCGGACTAGGCTGTGTCGTGCCTCCCAGAGGTGGAGGAGGTGGTTATCCACCGCCGGGCTCGCCTCTGGGAGTTGAACATTTTGCTCGACTGATTTCAAGTGGGATACTAGGTGTTGGGACCACGTTGAGTATCCTTGGTCAATTATCAATTGAGGATTGGTGTAACTGTTCCTAAATTTGGTCCAGTCGGGTAGTTTTGCATTGGCCTGTGGTCTTGTGAGTGGCTTGGTATGGATTGTAGTGGTAATTATGCAGTGGTCACTACCGAGGGATTCCTCGGTGTTCCTCCAATCTGCATAGCGAATATTTTTCGTAAAGGTGAGGTCCGGACACGTATCGCGTGTAACGGAGTTACCTATACGAGTGGGTTGCGCGGGATCCGTGTGAAGAGTAAGGCCCAGTGTGGAAACAAGCTCCGCCAACTTGCGTCCGCGTTTCTCTTCACGTGTGTACCCCCATAAGGTGCTGGGAGCATTAAAGTCCCCAACGATTATGAGGGGATCCCGATTCGCGACCTTCAAAGTCCGGCTGAAGATATCTGCGAATGTAACATTTGGTAGCTTTGGGGGACAGTAAATGTTGAGTATGTGCAATGGGGGGTCCTGTTTGCGTAGCGGAAGGATCGTCACCATTACATAGGAGAAAGTAGCGCTAAGATCCAGGTCAACCTGGGAGGCCGTGTAATTTTTATGTACGCAGAGGCAGCTATGCGCATCCTGCTGGTACACCGTGTAACTGGCAAGGGTGGCGCCATTTCCTGGCTCCTGAAGGGCCACCACAGCAGGTAATTCTGGGAACGTTGTAAGGAAAAGGCCTAGATTGGCTCGCTTTGTGCGTGCCTTGAATCCGCGACAGTTCCACTGTACAATTTGAATAGGGATCGAATTGCTTCGCGGATGCTTCCTATTTCTAGGGGCGCCCACCATGATCAAGGGTAGAGTTGTGAGTTTGGAGAGAGGAGGCTTGAGAGCCAGTGGCTCCAAAGAAAGGAGCGTTCTCTATACTGAGGATGGCACAGGGGACCTCTTCTTCTTCTCCGGCGATTCGACGCCTAGACGCTTTGAGCTGCCGGCCTGCGGAGGTTTTGAGCGGGCCAGCGCGCTTGGGAGCGCGGGTGAGTTGAGCGAACTGAGCGGTTATGAGGTTCGGGATAGATGCCGCAAGGTGGCTAATTTTGTTGAGTGCCGCCGTAAGTGTGGCATTGATTTGCGTTTCCAATGAGGATATTCTGTTGTTAACTTGAGTTTCGAGCGCGCTCACTCTCGCCTCGAGTGCCGTGAGGGCATGCGCAGCCTGTCCTGAAGGGGCTGCGTCGCTTTCCATTGCCTCTGCTGCGGGTGAGGCAGAGGTGTGGTTGGGGGAATTTTGGCGGGCCTCCGCTATTGCGAGGCGCTTTTGAAAATTTGCAACCTGCTCGCGGAGAGCAGATATTTCTTTTTGTTCGGCAGAGATTGGCCGTTGTTGGGATTGGGAAGGGGGAGCGAAGGGAGAAGCTGCCCTGCCGGCGCCGCTCACCTGGGAGTGTTGCTTGACAACGGTTGCCCACGTCTTGGAGCCGCCGTTTTGTGGAGGTCCGAGGGGCTTCGCTGCACCGGCTTGAGGCGGCGGTGGCTCAGCTGGAGGTTTCCCTTGGCTCCCAGTAGAGGAATTCACAGGCTGGTCCATGGCTTGGTCGGCAGCCTTGGCCTTCAGCTTGTCCGGGCGACGCTTGCCACGCTTGCGTCGGTTTCGCTGCGATTTACGCCCGCGCTCGGCCTGCGTGGGCTGGATAGCGCGATATTTAGCAGTACACGCTGGGCCCCCCGTGGCATTGGCCGCGCCGCACACTGAACACTTTGGGTTGCACTGGTGAGGGGCCCGCTCCCCCTCAACGAGTAGAGCCTGCTGTCCGCACAGGCCGCACCGGTCCAGCCTCTGGCCGGGGCAGGCGTCCACGCGGTGGCCGACCACACCGCAAAGTCGGCAGGCTGGAATGGTTCGCTGGTAAGGCCTAACTTGTACAAGCTCCGAGTCGTAGTGCACGAAACGTGGCTTCTCTGTTCCGGCGAAAGTCAGTCTCGCTTTGTTGGATGTCCCAAATTTTCGCACTTCCACGATGGTGCCGAAGCGCCATTGGAGCCTAGTACGGAGCGAGTCCGTAGTTTCAGAGTTACGGACGGTAATGACGCCGTAGCAGACGTCCTTGTCGTCTTGGCGCAGGTGCCCCACAAGGGGGACCGTCCCGTCGGGTCCATTAAGTTCAAATTCGCCGATGATACGGTCGGCTAGCTCAGGTTTCGCAGTGTGAACAATAATGAGGTTTTGTTCTCTTACCGGTATTAGGGTAAGATCTGTTGCGGGTTGCGCGCCCAGGAGAGCCGTGAACGCCCGGCCGTAGCCGGTCTCCTGGAAAGTCTCGTACAACGAGACGCGGGTCCGGGGCTTGATGACGACGACGTAGTCGTCTGGAGCAGGCTTGGGAATAACAGGCGGTTTCCATTTCGTGAGCAGTCGCCGACTGCGGCCCGCCGCGCGCGGGGCGGGCGACTGCTGGTTTCCGGCGTGAACGCCGGCCGCGTCTACGGACGCCGGCTTTAAGGCTTGGTCTTGCGCTCGGCGCAGCACTGCGGCGTTCAACGCTGCGCTGCGAAATCTTGCCGAATCTGGGCCTCCGGTTGCCGCTGGGGTAACCGTTGCCGAAACTGGGCCTGCGGTTTCCGCTGGGTGAACCGTTGTCCAGTGCATGTTCTCGGGGTCGTAGCCTCGGCAGGAGATTTGCGTAGCAGCCATACTGGCGTCAGTGGCCAGAGGCCCCGATGTGCCGGGTACCGGTTCGGCCGTTAGGCCTAGCCGCGCCACCGGCCCGATCGGGCCATGTGTTGCCCGAAAAGGGGGTTTAACCGGGCCCACCTTGGAAAAAACTGGTGTCCAGATGGTCCAGACAGCTTTCGGTGCACGTTGGGGATGATCTTGCTAGGGTCAGGCGGAAACTTCCGCTGCTCCGGCTGAAAATCGCCGAAGCCGACGACCAGCACGTCTGACTCCCCGTGCGAACGCCGAGAGAATCGCAAAGACAGCCGCGTGCCGTGCCGCTGGTAAAATTATTCCAGAGTTGTTCTCAACGGCTCCTCTTCCGCACTCTCTAATGGTGGCCAACGAGAAATGAACGCTCCAGCGCCAGACAACGCCTAGGTAATGAACGGCGTTGAATATTCATTTCTAATGCACTCAAGCACCACTTTGGGTTGATTACACAAAGTGCAGGTGATTGACTCCATACGGTCTGGATGATAACACAAAGAGAACTTATAGAGGATGGTACGAACACGCCAAAAATCATGAAGACGCAGAAAATACTGGAAAAACACTCGATAAAAGAGATCCGGAGGAAAGTGCGCAAACGGAGCCAGCCTACTCTTGCTGAAAGTTTTGCGTTCTGATACAGGACGGACTGAAGCGCATTAGTTGCTTTAAAAAACCACTGCAATTTCTGCATCACAGCTCAAGTAACAATTGTGCTCAACATGACAGGAATTTTGTACTCCTCTTATTCCACAAGTATTTACATCAAATGTCACAAAAAAAAACAGTTTAAGGCATAAATGCTCCGTATTTAAGGACATCACTGCTGATGGGTACAAAGAAACAACAGCAACAAAAAAAATTTAGAGGAGACAAGAGCTCCACCTTATGGACAAGAAAAAAGTTGAAAATTGGTTTCGAGGAAAAGAAAGGACGCAGAAACTGCCTCAAACATATCTGTGGATTCCTGAGCCGCGCCGTAACGGAAGGGATAAAGAAGTAGTAGTAAGTGGTTTTATTAAAATAATAGTAAAAAGGAAGGAAAATTTTTTGTTAGCCCCGGCATCTCCCAAACATACTGAACCACCTGAGACACATCTCATCGCCCCGGGAAATCAAGGTGCGCTATATACGTGTGGCAGGACGTCCAGAAACCCTCGTCGGCTCGGCGGCGGCGACATCTGACGCCCAGGAGTGCGTGGTTGTGACAGTGCGCGTCGGTGGTGTTGACACGACGGTGGCCAGTGTTTATGTGCGTCCAGCTGTCGCGTGGAAAGCGCTGTGTTTTCGTGCTGTGTCTTCGTGCTGTGCCCCTTGCCAATTCATCTGTGGTGATTTTAACGCCCACCATAGTGCGTGTGGCAGTGCGCGCAACTCCGCGCGCGCAGACGACCTGCACGACGGAGCAACGCAGCTGGGACTCACTCCCTTGAACACCGGCGAGCCAACGTTTCGACGACGAGGAACAACTGGCTCTGGCATCGACGTTGCCTTCGCATCTAGAGGCATCGATGCGACATGGCGCCAATCACCATCTCTCTGGGACTCAGATCATTACTCCATCCTAATCGAACCCACTGATATGGAGGCGCACCAAAAACGTGCCTACTCCATTACCAAATGAAGTGCGTTCAGGCGGGCGGTCGACGAGGCGGCGGCCACTGGCGCAGATTTCTTTCCAAGTCTAGTCCGAAGCGCTCTCGCAGCCACCCAACGAGCAGAGGTAATGGCAGGGCAGCCCACACCTGATATGAAGCTGCTCAATCTGCGCGAGAAGAGAGATCGCACTGAGCGACGGAAGCGACAGACTGACAGAGCCGCCGACTGGACTGTCTACAACCGCTTGGACGCAGCAGCGCGCCACCACGCCAACAAGCTATACCGCCGGCAGTGGGATTCACTATGCCAAAGAATGGAGGAAGGTGTCAGCTCGCGGAGGCTGTTTGACACCCTGCGGCGCATCACCGAACCACAGGCAAAGCGTAAACCGCAAGCCTACTTCGCAATCTCCAGCGGGCTCAGCTTGGAAGAGTTGGCAGAGCGGTTTGCCGATCGGTTCGCGCAGCCCAGCCCCGCAAACGCGGCTAACACAGTTCCGGAGAGCCCCAGAAGCGACGACAGATAATCGCCCGTCACCTCGGAAGGTCCAAGGTCCGTTCACTGCAGCGGAACTGAACAATGCGCTGCAGCGCTGTTGCCGCCGCTCGGCACCCGGACCGGACGGGATGACATACCAGATGCTGCGAAGCCTGAATGCGCAGACACGACAGATCCTCCTGCAGCAGATCAAACTGGTGTGGGAACGCGGGGAGCTACCAGAGGATTGGCTAACCGCGGTCGTTTGTCCAATCCTAAAGGCAGGGCGCCCACCTACGGAGCTGAGCGGATACCGGCCAGTGGCATTAACATCGGCGGCAGGTAAGCTCATGGAGCATATGGCGTTGCAGCGTCTGAACGAGCGGGATGCGGAGGCTGATTTGTTTGACGAGCGGCAGACGGGTTTCAGTGGGATGCGGTGCACGGCTGATTCTATATCGGACGTTGTTACAGCGCTGGAGCATGCCAGGGCAGCAGGCCAGGTTGCGCTGGTGCTGCTGGACGTCTCGGGCGCTTTTGACAACGTTCACCGCGCACCAATTCTCGGGGTGCAGGGGGAAGCTAGTGTGAGCTGGCGCCTTTTGCGATACGTTCATAGCTTCCATAGCGGGCGCACCATGCGCGTACGAGTAGGGGGTAAGATCTCCAAGCCTCGCCCGGTAGACGTGTTTGTGCCGCAGGGCTCGGTCTTATCAGCATTTCTGTTTATTGTGGCCATGTCGGTGGTGCCGGCCTCCCTCCCAAAGAGCGGCCGACACCATGTATACATGTCCATATATGCAGACGACATAGATCTGTGGTGCCGGGGACCACCGGGCGAGGCGTTCCGCGTGCCGGGGTGCGTTCAAAGAGCCCAGACCGCAATCGATGCCAGCTTGCGCGGCCTTGGTCTGTCGCTGAGCGCGGACAAATCGGTGGCCATGGCCTGCGTTTCGCGCTCGCGCGCGCACCTTGCTTCGCTGTTTCTGGACGGGACTCCGATTCCTTGGCGTAAATTGGTGCGGTACCTTGACCTGGACATCGACTGGCGCCTTTCCTTCCGCCCCGCGGCGACCAAGGCCTGTCTGCAGAATGAAGAGGATCACCGCCGCTGTGCACAAGCTCACCGCTCGCGGCCAGAGCATCTCCCAGCAAGCCGGGCGTCGGCCATACAATGCCGCAGCTTTGAGGGCGGTGCTCTTTGCGCTGCCGCTCGTCAAGGTGCGCAAGCCGTGCTGGGATAAACTCGAGTTCCAGCACCGCAAGTCCCTGCGCGTGTGCCTAGGCCTGCCCAAAACCTCGAATTGCGCCGCAACGTTGGCCGAGGCAGGAGCGTGGCCACTTGAGCTCCAAGTAGCGCGCAGGGTACTGAATCACCTCGACCGGGTTCACCGCGCAGCGGATGGCGGCTCGCTGCTGCAGCATATGCGCTCGCACCCGCGCTCACGAATGGGCGCGGCGCTGCTCGAGTATGAGCAATTGACACAAGGCCCACCCCCCGAGGGCTCCTGCGCGCCCTGGCCTACTGCCTCGGAGGTACAGCGAGAGATCGTCGGCATCGCGAGAAAGCGGAGGACACCCCTCTGCTGTGCAGCAGCTGGTCAGAGCCGTCATACACGAGGAGCTCCAGGACCATATCTTTGTGTACACCGACGGCTCAGTGGCCCGCGACAGCTGCTCCCTTGCTGCGGCGGCCACCATCCCCGCCCTGCGTCTGCACAGCCAGCCACACGCAACATTCCTGGGCTCCTCCACCACGGCGGAGTTGATGGGGATCCGGCTCGGGCTGGACCTGCTGCTCACCCTCGGCCCTCCGCCGCCCAGGAGTGCTCTGCTGTGCGACTCCCGCGCCGCCCTCAGCCGCCTGCAATCTAACGGCCGCGGTACCCCACTAGTGAGGGAAATTCGCTCGCGACTCGAGCGCCTCGCGCAGAGAGGTTGTACCGTGCGTGCACAGTGGGTGCCCGGTCACTGTGGCATCGCCGGCAACGAAGAAGCTGACGACCTCGCGACCGCTGCACACCAACTACCTGCCAGCGATCTGCCCCTTGCGCTGGAGGACGTGCGTGCGGCCATTCACGACCATCTCCGAAAGCAGCACCCCGACCCACGCATCGCGGGAGGTGAGCGCATCGACAGTGTCACCGGCTGTCGCGCACTTACACGGTCGCAACGTGCAATGATCCTCCGCGCGCGCATTGGCTGCGTGTGGCCCGGGGAACGACGGGTGCGTCACAGAATCGCGACGACTGATGTGTGTGACGGATGCGGTGCAGTGGAAACACTAGAACATCTGCTCCTTCGCTGCTCCGCGTTCGCCGATGCTCGTCGCGATATGCTCGCGGCCTATAGGGCGCAGGGCATACTACCAGACTCCATCAAGACACTATTGTGGCCGCAGGGCAGTGCGCGCACTCGTGAGCGAATTTTGGTGAGCCTCTGTGCATTCCTCGAACACACGGGCTTGACGTCCCGTCTGTTCTCCGTCAGGTAGTTACACGCAGTGACCGAACGCTCCGCGAGTTCTACCTTGAACGATTAATAACTGGACGCCCCACTCCAGTTGTAGCCAACACAGTTCTGTGCGCGTGTGTTTTATTTCCTCTAAAATGAGCTAACAAAGCGCAACCCTTGGACACATTTCTTATTGTATAAATTGTTTGTATATATTACTTCTCACCCTACCCCCTCTTCCTGTCCCCTCACCTCTTTCATTTAATTTCTCCATTCTGCCTGCTATCCTTTATTTCTGCTGCCCCAGCTCATATGCTTCAGTATCGATGGCAGATGATGGGGCTAGCAAAAATCATATCCTTCCTATTTATTATTATTTTAATAAAAAACCATCGCCACCACCTGAGCTGCGGCAGCGAAAATAAATAATAGCAGGCAGAGGTAAAAATTAAATGAATAGAGTGAATGCAGAGGAAGAGAGGTAAGGGGGAAAAGTAATATACTCAAACTATTTACGGAGTGGGATAAAGAAGGGAGTGAAAGAAGAAAAGGACTAAGAGTTGCCTCAATGAAAGACTCCGAAAAAATTGAAGAAAACTTCTTTCTTTTCGTGGAGAAATGCGAAAACATGGAACATTTTCTTGAACGCATTTTTTCTCCACTACAGCAGTACACTAGCTGTTTATATTTAAGGGAAGACTTCAAGGGAGACGTTTCTTCCTCTTCCAGCCCGCTGGCAAAAACGAGCTCTCAGCGAACAGCCCCAAGCGATGACGATGGGAATGTAGAGTGCATGAAAAGAGGATGAAGTCGCAGCCAGACAGGCGACGACGACGAAAGCGCATAATGTGCTCAAAATATTTTTATTTCTTTTTATTTTCATCTCTTTTGTTTTCATTATTTCTTTTTGTTTTATTTTAAAATTGACTATCTCCTGTGTATCTTCGTTTATTTTCTGTTTTATTGTTTGTATTGTTTTTTTGTTATTTTAATTAGTTTAACTTTTAATTTCCAGGTGCCCTGTCGACGTCCGTGGCTATTCCAATTGATCAACCAAATGTTCCCCACAGTAATATCTCTTCACACACTAACACAAACTTTTGATATTTATTTTAAGAGAACGGCGTAATCATGCCGAGAAAGTTTCACTGACACGAAACAAGGGACGTTACCATTTAATTCTTTTCCATCAATAATTTTCACCGCTTGGTGATGTTTAACGTGCACTGACATCGCACAGCACACGGGCGCCTTTCCGTTTCGCCTCCCTCGAAACGCGGCCACCGCGCTCGGGTTGTAACCCGGGTACTCCGGCTCAGTAGCCGAGCGCCTTACCCACTGATCCACCGCGGTGGGTTACGGCTATGACGCGATAGCATTACTATGTCCCTTGCGTATTAGTTTGCCGGCAGGGTGATTCCCCACTTTACATTACTATATGGCGGGGAGAGCTTATAAGAGCACTGGCGCTATGGTGCAGTGGTTAGGTCCTGCGTCACTGCTTTCGTTTGTGGCTGTTTCAAGCACAGCCACTGGTGGCGCTTGTCAGTCTCCCACTGCTCTGCGAGCATTTTCTCCGGAACAGTCACTGATTTAACCGCCAGCTTGCAACGGTCGGTAGTTTGCTCCGAATCTGATGGGCAGATTGCACCGGCCACAATGGCCGCGTTTTGATGGCACCGACTAGGTGGCAACCGGGCCATTGCTTTTAAAGAGAAAGCTTTTTACGGGACGCCAATTTGCGATTTCGCCGTAGCAGTCCTCCGAGGAGGCACATGACGTCACAACGCGCGCCTCACCGCTGATATTTCTCTTTTTTCTCTCGCTTCCTCGTGACTACGGCGCATGCGCCACTAGTAGCGCCGAGCCACAGGTGTTCGCCTGCTGGCCAGCGCTGCGCCTTTCCTCAAAATCCAAATTTCAATTTTATTAATAATAATGATTGGTTTTCGGGGAAGAAAAATGGCGCAGTAACTGTCTCATATATCGGCGGACACCTGAACCACGCCGTAAGCGAAGGGATAAAGGAGGGAGTCAAATGATAAAGGAAGAAAGAGGTTCAAGTTTCAGTTTCCACTTCTTTCCCTCCCTCCTTTATCCCTTCCTTTACGGTGTGGTTCGGGTGTCCACCGAGATATGTGAGACAGTTACCGTGCCATTTCTTTTCCTCAAAAACAAAACAAAACAAGTGAGTAGACGGCGTTCATAGAGTCCATTGGCGTCGACTTTTTTTTTAAACGCCATTCATTTTCATGAAAGAAAAGGCGCACAAACCGCTCCGTGGGTCAGTGGAGAGTTCAATCACGATTTCATGTGCGCGGCGTTGGTGTCCAACTGCAAAAGCCTGCTTTGATTGCATTCCGCACACTAGATAGGCAGCGCACCCTCCCTCCCACCTTAGGAGGGGGCATGCAGCTAATGGTTGATCCCGAGAGATTGATCACAAAATGAACGCTGCGGCCTAGCTATTGCTGCAGCACCACATGTCAGCCACAACGCTGTCAGCGCTAATGGATTCAGGCCACATCTCTCTCACCCCCGCCACTTGAGCCAGAGCAGGAATGAGGCGTTGGCTTATCCAGGGAGTCATGCGCCCTTCCTTTGCCCAATGCCGTCCCGCCTAGAACATTGTCAACGCCAAAGAACCCAGTGAACGCCGACGTCTTTCGCATTGTGTATGCTGGATTAGCTGAGCTAATCCACATCAATCTTTGGCTCACAACGACGACGGCGGATTTTCTACAGACGGGAGAATCGGGTTAGAACTCTGTGGACGCTTAAGTCACCTTAAAAGTAGACTGCGATTTCGTTATGTTTCAAATCTGTCGCAGCGCCTTGTGTTGAAACTTCTTTGCGTGTATGCGTCCGTTTGTTAGCAATTTTAGGTCCATGAACTACAAAATCCACACGATTAGTAAACACAACCCTACCAAGCCTAAACCACAATTCTAATGGAACATTCGGACTGACGAGAACAGTAAAACTGGGGGAGTTGGAATGTATTTATCTTTAAGCAGCACGAAACACAGGACAAGAGGAAGAAACATAAGACGACACGAGCGCTCGTGTCGTCTCAGCGTTTTGGCACTCAGCTGCAACACGAAAAACGCGGGTTTGACCTTGGCCGTGGCGGTCGAATTTCGATGCAGGCGAAAATTCTTTTTTTCCATTTCTAGAGGCCCGTGTACTGTCCGATGTCAGTGCAGGTTAAAAAACCCCAGGTGGTCGAAATTTCCGGAGCCCTTCACTGCGGCATCCTTCATTGTCTCAGTCGCTTTAGGGCGTTAAACCCCCATAAATCATTCAAATATTCTAACTGCTAGCTGCATAACCAAGTATCCGCTTCCGTTGCAAGTGCCAGCCTTTCCATATATCACATTTATTTTGCGATTATTGATTTCGATTCTCGATCTAGGTTTCCGTCTAGGCAGTAGGTTGCTCGTAACCCAGTGGGCATGTTGTGATGACGCTACAAGGTGACGTAACCTCTCTCGACTATGCATTATATAACTACCACCTGCCACATTGTGCAGTTTGCGCACTATGCGGTAGTCAGGTTGTGATGACGTCGCGACATTACGTCACCTCTCTCTACCAATCAGGGAATTATACCTCGGACACTAACAGTGATTTGGTGTGACGACAACTCTTGATGTTTTCGTGTTAAGTCAACAAAAGCTTGGGGCAAAATCTTTCAGGATTAGCATGTCCCCTCAAGGGCCTGGCACGAGGAAATTTCGCCTAAAAAAAACGCTTTTAGGAAAATGAAGGGTGCGGAAGGCGAAAATTTTGCACAGCGGAGCGAGACCGAAAACGAACTAGCCACAAGCCGGAGAACGGGCGAAACACAAAGGCCGGGGGAAAAACCAGAATTAAGCCAGTTTTTTTGCAATGCCATCCGCCAAGGGCAGGGAAGGGGGTGCTTGAGGCGGAAAAAATTAAAAAAAATAGAACAATGACGGCGCGAAAAGACAGCGCCGAAAAACAACTCTATAAAGGCAAGAACAGCCCGACATAGTCACAACAGCAAAAATTGGAGGGGACGCTTAGGCTCCGCCTTAACGGTATGAAGCGATAGTGTGAACGCGTTTATGCTCGTTTGCAGAATTGGACATTCTCGACTTAATTTAGGGGGGGGGGGGGCGCTGCTGACGCGCGACTGAGCAGACGTGTGCGGTATCGGCTCCGCCGATTTTCGGCCAGGGCGTGGCCCAACGCATCCTACTTCATCAATTCTGGCATCCATCGATCCGGATTACCAAGCGGCACAACCTTACACCACTCTGAGCCAGATGGGTCCACTTCACCAATTTTTACGGCCGTTTTTTTGCCCGACCAGTGGGCGCCGTCACTAAGTCTAGCGACAAAGCCTACCCTCGGCCGGGCGGGACCGACTCTCCGAGGTCAATATGACAACCCACGTGCCCCAATCGCGTGGCTACGATCGTGAGACGATGGTGTGGACTTCGATCCCCGTCACCGATGACGGGAATCGAATGACGGGGTTCGATGACGGGGATCCGAACACGCCCCCGGATACCATTCATCCAGACCTAACCCGATTGATTGCACGTCGCACTCAGCTTAAACCGAAGAAGTCAGCAGCTCCCGACGCCACTACCGGAGCCAACCTGCCGAACAAAAACACGGACGCTCCCGCGACGCGCACCAAGGGAAGCAAGGGGAAGATCCTAACCAAGTATAAACCACGACCAATGTGCAAGCCTACACCCGAAGACTTCGTCATCATCAAACCAAGAACGCATTTCTCTCTTCACGAAGCTTTCATGAAGAATGGCTACGGCAATCCTTTTTCGGCACACCTCGGACCGGAACTGGCCGAAGCCAGCACCATCATACCCTCGAAAAACCAAAACATTATTGTCGTGTACACACCTCGAATGTCAAGGCGGTGAGCCGACTCATCGGGGAGTTTGTATTAGAAACCAGCAATAGATCAGTCCCACTCTACGAGTACCTAAAACAGGACTCCGAAGGCATCTGCCACGGAGTAATCACGGTCCTCAACGAGGACACCTCCGAAACCCTCCAACATAAGGTACAATGGCGCACCGGTACCATCAAAGAAATCCGAAAATTCGGCAAGTCAAACAAAGCACGCATCACTTTCGAAGGGAAGGAGAAGCCCCGATACGTGCAATACGGAAGCGTCCTTACACCTGTGCGAAACTATTACAAGACCATCCCTGCCTGCGACAAGTGTGGAATCGTTGGGCAATGATCGGACACGTGTCCAAACCTGCGACCGGACATCTGCGGAGCCTGTTTAACCCCAGTCCTTTTAGTGGAGGGGGTGCGGGCCCCTCATGAATGCAATCCGCGATGCTCCGTGTGCGGTGACGCCCACGTCACCAACTCTCGCGAATGTGCGGCAAAATACCGCACACCAAAAATGGCTGCCCTCAGGGGGGCAAAGAGCAACAAGACGGTGCCCAGGAGGAAAGCCGCCACCTCGGGCCCCCCCGGAAGAGGAGGTGAAGAGGCCTGCCAGGGAACCTCCAATACCAAGAAACAGCCGCAACTCACCACCGATGGGAAACAACCACCGGAGGGGCCACCTAAACCACACAACGGCCCGGAGAAGAAACGGCAAACAACGCAGACGCAAGACGGTGCCCCCAGGACCTGGGCCAACGTCGTCAAAAACGGACACCAGGTGAGCGGTTCCAGTGGGGCTGCTTCTCCCTCCCCCTCTCCTTCTCCTTAAGACACAAAGTGTCGGGCAAAACCAAGAAATGGCATCACTCAGGGCCCAAAATCAAAAGCTGCTGAACCAAAATGCGCTACTGGTAAAGAAATTCACCGAACTAGAGTCCAAAATGAATCAGACTCCCCCTCCTCTTCCCTCAGTTCCCCCTGCGGTGGGGTTATAGAGAGTGAGCTCGCGGCGCCTACGGCGTCCCAAAAAGCAGAAACCTCACTCGAGGCCCGTCTCGAAGCACGTTTCGAGGCACGATTTACCGCCATCGAACCAGGTTTCGGGGCACGATTCACCGCTATCGAGAACCAAATTTCAAAGCTCGTCCAAGTCTGCTCCACTTTTCAAGAGCAAGTTACCCAACAATTTGCTCAAATCCCCGAGATAATCACCCAGCAAATCACCCAGTTTGCTCAGACGGTCCCCGGGATGATTACTCGACAAATCGCCTCGAATAAACGCCGCAAAACTACCACCAAAACCATTCTCTCAGAAGACGAGGCCGATAGCTGTTCGCTCACCGGCTCGGAGGACACTCATACCTCCGACAGCACTGGCCCCGGGATAGCGCCGTTACGTCCTTTCGCTAACATAAACAACAATCATGGTTTGCAACAACCCTAAGACTAAACAACCCCCCAATCCCAATTCGGTCTGGAGTTCCCGGGTTCGAACCCGACCGCGGCGGCTGCGTTTTTATGGAGGAAAAACGGTAAGGCTCCCGTGTCCTGTGCGATGTCAGCGCACGTTAAAGATCCCCAGGTGGTCGAAATTATTCCTGAGCCCTCCACTACGGCACCTCTTTATTCCTTTCTTCTTTCACTCCCTCCTTTATCCCCTCTCTTACGGCGCGGTTCAGGTGTCCAACGATGTATGAGACAGATACTGCGCCATTTCCTTTACCCAAAAACCAGTTATTATTATCCCCTGTCCAAATTGCCCAATGAAACTGCCGCGGGTTCCGCTCCCGTTCTAAGCGGGCGCACCTCAGAGTTTTCCTATCAACCCTCGATTCTCTCCCGGCAGTTGTTGCTCTCCTGGAGCCAGGAAGTGGCGCCACTCTTACAAATTATATCACCTTCCAGCAGGACCCCTCTTCCTGCATCAGCGTTCATAAAAGTTACACGGCCAATTTAGTCGACCTCGACCTCCAATCCGATTTCTCGTACGTGATGGTGACCCTCCTTCCGCTCAGGAAAAGAAACGCACCACTCCACATACTCAACGTTTACTGCCCCCCAAAGCTCAAAAATGCCACTTTCACGACGCTCTTTAGTCGTGCCCTAAAAACAGCAGGCAGGGACCCCCTAGTAATCCTGGGCGACTTTAACGCCCCCAGCTTGCTTTGGGGATACGTGCGCGAAGAGAAGCGAGGACGCAGCTGGCGGACCTTGTGTCCACGCTAGGCTCAACTCTCCACACAGACCCTGCATACCAAACGCGAGTGGGTAACTCCGTGACCCGTGACACGTGTCCGGATCTTACCTTCACCAAGAACATCAGACATGCTGAGTGGACAAACGCCGAGGAAACCCTCGGCAGCGACCACTGCTTCATCCAAATCACCGTCAGGACTAAACCGTTGGCATGACCCCACGCGCAAGCCCGACTCCCCGACTGGAATGAGTTCCGGCAATCTTACACAAGGTGGTGGTGGTGGTAGTGGTTTTATTAAAAATAATAGTAAAAAGGAAGGAAAAGATTTTTGCTAGCCCCGGCATCTGCCATCGATACTGAAGCACCTGAGCTGGGGCAGCGGAAATAAAGGACAGCAGGCAGAATGGAGAAATGAAATGAAAGAGGTGAGGGGACAGGAATTGAGGACAGGGGGAGAAGTAATATCTACAAACTATTTACACAATAAGTAATGTGTCCAGTTGTGCGCGTGATTAGTTCATTTTAGAGGAATTAAATCACACACGCGCACAGCACTGTGTAGGTTACAACTGGAGTGGGGCGTCCAGTTATTAATCGTTCAAGGTAGAACTCGCGGAGCGTTCGGTCACTGCGTGTAACTACCTGACGGAGAACAGACGGGACGTCAAGCCCGTGTGTTCGAGGAATGCACAGAGGCTCACCAAAGTTCGCTCACGAGTGCGCGCACTGCCCTGCGGCCACAATAGCGTCTTGATGGAGTCTGGTAGTATGCCCTGCGCCCTATAGGCCGCGAGCATATCGCGACGAGCATCGGCGAACGCGGAGCAGCGAAGGAGCAGATGTTCTAGTGTTTCCACTGCACCGCATCCGTCACACACATCACTCGTCGCGATTCCGTGACGCACCCGTCATTCCCCGGGCCACACGCAGCCAATGCGCGCGCGGAGGATCATTGCACGTTGCGACCGTGTAAGTGCGCGACAGCCGGTGACACTATCGATGCGCTCACCTCCCGCGATGCGTGGGTCGGTGTGCTGCTTTCGGAGATGGTCGTGAATGGCCGCACGCACGTCCTCCAGCGCAAGGGGCAGATCGCTGGCAGGTAGTTGGTGTGCAGCGGTCGCGAGGTCGTCAGCTTCTTCGTTGCCGGCGATGCCACAGTGACCGGGCACCCACTGTGCACGCACGGCACAACCTCTCTGCGCGAGGCGCTCGATGCGCGAGCGAATTTCCCTCACTAGTGGGGTACCGCGGCCGTTAGATTGCAGGCGGCTGAGGGCGGCGCGGGAGTCGCACAGCAGAGCACTCCTGGGCGGCGGAGGGCCGAGGGTGAGCAGCAGGTCCAGCCCGAGCCGGATCCCCATCAACTCCGCCGTGGTGGAGGAGCCCAGGAAGGTTGCGTGTTGCTGGCTGTGCAGTCGCTGGGCGGGGATGGTGGCCGCCGCAGCAAGGGAGCAGCTGTCGCGGGCCACTGAGCCGTCCATGTACACGAGGAGATGGTCCTGGAGCTCCACGTGTATGACGGCTCTGGCCAGCTGCTGCACAGCGCAGAGGGGTGTGCTCCGCTTTCCCGCGATGCCGACGATCTCTCGCTGTACCTCCGAGGCAGCAGGCCAGGGCGCGCAGGAGCCGTGGGGGGGTGGGCCTTGGGTCAATTGCTCATACTCGAGCAGCGCCGCGCCCATTCGTGAGCGCGGGTGCGAGCGCATACGCTGCAGCAGCGAGCCGCCGTCAGGCGTGCGGTGAAGCCGGTCGATGTGATTCAGTGCCCTGCGCGCTGCTTGGAGCTCAAGGGGCCACGCTCCTGCCTCGGCCAACGTTGCGGCGCACTGCGAGTTTTTGGGCAGGCCTAGGCACACGCGCAGGGACTTGCGGTGCTGAAGCTCGAGCTTATTCCAGCACGGCTTGCGCACCGTGACGAGCGGCAGCGCATTGAGCACCGCCCCCAAAGCTGCGGCATTGTATAGACGCAGCGCGGCTTGCTGGGAGATGCCCTGGCCTCGAGCGGTGAGCTTGTGCACGGCGGCGTTGATCCTCTTCATCTGCAGACAGGCCTTGGTCGCCGCGGGGCGGAAGGAAAGGCGGCAGTCGATGTCCAGGCCAAGGTACCGCACCGATTTACGCCAAGGAATCGGAGTCCCGTCCAGTGACAGTGGCGCAAGGTGCGCGCGCGAGCGCGAAACGCAGGCCATGGCCACCGATTTGTCCGCGCTCAGCGACAGACCAAGGCCGCGCAAGCTGGCATCGATTGCGGCCAGGGCTCCCTGAAGGCACCCCCGCACGCGGAACGCCTCGCCCGGTGGTCCCCGGCACCACAGAGCTATGTTGTCTGCATATATGGACATGTACACATGGTGTCGCCCGCTCGTGGGGAGGGAGGCCGGCGCCACCGACATGGCCACATTAAAAAGAAATGGTGATAGGACAGAGCCCTGCGGCACGCCCATGTCGACAGGGCGAGGCTTGGAGAGCTTAACCCCTACTCGTACGCGCATGGTGCGCCCGCTCAGGAAGCCATGAACGTATCGCAAAATGCGCCCGCTCACACCGGCCCCCTCAAGCACCGCGAGAATTGGTGCGCGGTGAACGTTGTCAAAAGCGCCCGAGACGTCCAGCAGCAGCAGCAGCGCAACCTGGCCTGCTGCCCTGGCATGCTCCAGCGCTGTAACAACGTCCGATATAGAATCAGCCGTGCACCGCATCCCACGGAAACCCGTCTGCCGCTCGTCAAACAAATCAGCCTCCGCAGCCCTCTCGTTCAGACGCTGCAACGCCATATGCTCCATGAGCTTACCTGCCGCCGATGTTAATGCAACTGGCCGGTATCCGCTCAGCTCCGTAGGTGGGCGCCCTGCCTTTCGGATGGGACAAACGACCGCGATTCGCCAATCCTCCGGTAGCTCCCCGCGTTCCCACACCAGGTTGATCTGCTGCAGGAGGATCTGTCGTTGCTGCGCATCCAGGTTTCGCAGCATTTGGTATGTCACCCCGTCCGGTCCGGGCGCCGAGCGGCGGCGGCAGCGCTGCAGCGCATTGTTCAATTCTGCCGCGGTGAACGGCGCATAACATGGACCTTCCGAGGCGACGGGCGAGGGACTGGCGTCGCTTCTGGGGCTCTCAGGAGCAGCTATGTTAGCGGCGTTTGCGGGGCTGGGCGGCGCGAACCGATCGGCAAACCGCTCTGCCAATTCTACAAAGCTGAGCCCGCTGGAGATTGCGAGGGCGGCCAGCGGTTGACGGTTTGCCTGTGGTTCGGTGATGCGCCGCAGGGTGTCAAACAGCCTCCGCGAGCTGACATCTTCCTCCATCCTTTGGCATAGTGAAGCCCACTGCCGGCGGTATAGCTTGTTGGCGTGGTGGCGCGCTGCTGCGTCCAAGCGGTTGTAGACAGTCCAGTCGGCGGCTCTGTCAGTCCGTCGCGCCCGTCGCTCTGCGCGATCTCTCTTCTCGCGCAGATTGAGCAGCTTCATATCAGGTGTGGGCTGCCCTGCCCTTACCTCTGCTCGTTGGGTGGCTGCGAGAGCGCTTCGGACTAGACTTGAAAAGAAATCTGCGCCAGTGGCCGCCGCCTCGTCGACCGCCCGCCTGAACGCACTCCAGTTGGTAATAGAGTAGGCACGTTTGGGGCGCGCCTCCATCGCAGTGGGTTCAATTAGGATGGAGTAATGATCCGAGCCCCAGAGAGATGGTGATCGGCGCCATGTCGCCTCGATGCCTCTGGATGCGAAGGCAACGTCGATGCAGGAGCCCGTTGTTCCGCGTCGTCGAAAGGTGGGCTCGCCGGTGTTCAAGGGGGTGAGTCCCAGCTGCGTTGCTGCGTCGTGCAGGTCGTCTCCCCGCGCGGAGTGGCGCGCACTGCCTCACGCACTATGATGGGCGTTAAAATCACCACAGATGATTTGGCGCGGGGCACAGCACGAAGACACAGCACGAAAACACAGCGCGTTCCACGCGACAGCTGGACGCACATAAAGACTGGCCACCGACGTGTCAACACCACCGACGCGCGCTGTCACCACCACGCACTCATGGGCGTCAGATGTCGCCGCCGCCGAGCCGACGAGGGTGTGCTGTACGTCCTGCCGCACGTATATCGCGCACCTTGATTTCCCGGGGCGATGAGATGTGACACAACAGGGCACTGCAGCACAGGTGGGTTCCTCGCACGTGGTGGCTGAGTGGTAGCCAATGTAGCCAGGTAGCCGCATCTGGGGCTCCCCGTCATGTGAACGTACGTTCGTCTCCTGCAGCGCGATAACTTCCGGCGAATCCTGTGCGATGCGAACTCGCATTTCGGCGTACCGCGCCGCAAGTGAGCGCACGTTCCACTGCAGGATGGATGGTATGCGGGAGGGCGTCCGGCGGCTAGCCATCATGCTGGCTTATCTGTGCGGGAGCACCCGCTGCTTCTAAGCAAGCCCGGTGTCCATCGGTGCCCTCCGGGAAAAGTGCGCTGAGGGCGCGCAACGCCAGCTTTAGGCGCGCGATCTCCGCGTCCCGTGCGTCAGGGGGCTGGCCGTGAGAAGCGGCCGCAGGCTCGGGCCGCGCTGTACGGGACGCCGGGCAACCGGATCGCCGCTGCCGCTGCCGGCGCTGCTGTTGCTTCTGTGTCTGCTGCTGCTGCTGCTGCTGGGGTGTTCCCCTGACGACCTGCGCATAAGAAAGAGCGCGCGGCGTCTGCTGATGTTGCTGGGCTGGGGCCGCTGTCTCAGCCTGGACGACGGCTCGGACAACCCGCCTGGACATCGGGGCCAAGGATGTGGCCGTTAAAGTGGCCACGTGACGCTCTCGCTGCCAGTGCGGGCACGCTGGGTCAATGGCTGCGTGCTGCCCCCCGCAGTTAATGCAGCGGGGCTTGCTCGCGCAGGTACCAGGCTCGTGTGGCCCGCCGCAGCGCGTGCATCGGGCAGCAGCACGACACACCTCAGTGGCATGCCCCAGGCTGGCGCACTTGGCACACTGGAGCGGCCGGGGACGGCAGGGGCGGACCGCGAGCCTGCGCTTGAATATGGTGATGAACGCCGGGGGTGTCGGCGCCGCAAAACGGAGAGCGAGTGTGCTGCCCGACAGAGACGCTGACACCATCGATACCGTTGACTCCACCGCCGCTAGCAGCTCCTCCGCCGTCCTGCGCCCGTCCACACCGAAGACCAGGCCGGAGCTTTGATTCCGAGGAGGAGGCTCCTTGGCGCAGACCGGCACGCCGCGGATGACGGCCGTGGCTAGCAGGGCCTGGAGAGCATCGCTGCTCCCCGCGTCCACTGCCACCACATTCCGCCGCATGTTTACCCTGACGGCGAGGACGCCCGGGCGGGATCCGATCTCCTCGGCCAACTCCCAGCCCTGTTCCCTGGTGAAGGCGGTGCCCCGGTTCGCCGGCCGAAACAGCACCGTCCCCACCAGGCTGGACGGGACCTCCACGGCAGCCGCGGCTCGCTCCAGGGCAGCTCTCCGACGCCGCTGCGCCTTGGTAGTGATAATGCGCCACGGGACCAGGCTGGCCCCAGCATCAGCGTCGCCGCTGCGTGCGGGGCATTGCTGCGGCGCGCCGCGGAGTTGGGCGCGCTCGGTGCCAGCAGACGAAGCCCCAGCCGCAGCCTGGTCTCGTGCGGCGGGATTTGGTGAGGTCGCACCCGTTTTTCTTCCGGACGCCGTCGCCCCACCAGCAGGCTGGAGGTGGGCTCCATGGGGCTCCTGCTGGGAAGGCCCTGCTCCTTCGAGTGTGGAGGGAGAGGGAACAGTGACGGTGGGGGGCCTTCGAGCTTCCCTCTTGGCCACCGCGATGTCCCTCTTGGTTTCCGAGTCCCTCTCCTCCTCGGACCCCGTTGAGCGTCGCCGTTTCCGGAGAGCAGACTCGTCCATTGGGGTGCACATGCTCTCCTCGGCTGCAGGTGTCCGCGGTGAGCCCGCAGCAGCAGCATCAGGGGGAGAGGGCATCACAGCCGGTTCCCCAGGAGCAGCAATGGCGGCAGGAAGCGCAGGGGTGGCCAGAAATGGCGAGGAGGGAGCCGCCATGGAGTTCTGCGTCTGGTGAGCGAGCGCCATGGCGTCCCTCAAGGCTAGAACGCGTGGGTCCGCCGGCGACACGTCCAAGGTCCCGATGACGGACTCAAGGTTCTCCGAGGTGGTGATGAGCGCCGCCGTGAGGCACCTCACCGTGTCCCGCAGATCAGCGATCTCGGCCTGAATTCGCCGAATGGTGCTGGACGACCTTCCTCTGGACGGCGTTCGTCTCCGTGATCGTGAGCGAGAGCGGCCTGCCCTGCGTTGCTGATTGTCACCGCCAAACACAAGCCTTCGCTCGTTCACGGTGTCTGTGGCCTCCATGGGGAGACCCCGCAACGCCGCGAAGCCTTAGGCCCAGCGTCCGAAGGAGCAGAGAGCTAAAAAACACGTCCGCTCGCTTCGAACGCCCACCGAAGAATCCCTTACACAAACCCGACCCCCATTCGCGAACGAGGATACCACGCGTGGACTCAGGAAGTGGTTACACATCTTCGTTCGACACAGAAAGAAATTCAACTCTCGGAGGCCACGCCGGAGTTGGATAACCACCTCCTGCACCTCTGGGAGGCGCGGCATAGCCTGGTCCGCAGATGGCGCCGACAGAAACACAACAGAAAACTTAAAGCCCGGATCACTGAGCCCACCCAGCGAGCGGCAGAGTACGCGGCCCAACTCGCCGACTCGAACTGGGTAGATCGCTTTAACACTGCAGCTAGGCAAATGTCAAACCGAAGTACGTGGCGTCTTTTTCGCGCACTAATCGACCCAACACAGACTCGTGCAGAGACGCAAAAGCACCTCCAACGGGCTATCCACACCTTCGGTGGAGATGCTTCTCAATTGGCAGAACAACTACGAGACCAATACCTTTGCACTCAACAGGACCCCCGAGGGCCCGCGTACTCTTGTGCAGGTTCCGAGAACGCGGAGTTGGATCGACCGTTCCAACTGTACGACCTGAAGGCGGCACTGGGTAAAATGAAGAGAGGAACGGCGCCGGGAAGGGACAAAATTACCGTGAAACTTCTTGCCAACCTCCCCGACCCCGCTGTGACGTTCCTTGTGGGTGCTACGAGGGTCCGCGTTCGACGGCGCCGCGTAGACGGAGCCCCCAGTGGCGGCGAAAGCACAACCGGACCCCCTTTCATGTTTCTACTGTATATGGCTGCAAGCAACTTGAGTGAGATTGCTTTTGGGCCTGCCGCCGTGGACCGCACGGAGGCGACCCAGATGACAGCGGCATCATCAATTACCGAGCCATACTCGTTGAGAGTGACGACCAGAACGAAGAGGTTTAAGCCCAACCGGACCCCCTTTCCCTAGTGTCGGCACAAGACGAACGCCGCCGCCGCCGCCCCCGCGGGGAGACAGGCATTATCTTCCCCAATTGCCGTGGCCGTTCCGGGGCAACCTCGTTTCGGCGTGCCTGGCCCCGTGGCAAGACGGCGGGCATCATCAATCAACCCTTCCGAGCACATCCAAGGACAAGGGACCACTTTCCCGGCCTTTTAGTGACCTCGCGTTCCGGCCTTGAGTGGCGAGTGTCATTTGATGGGGAACGGAGGCCGGTGACCCGCGGGAACTGTCAGCGGGCCAGAGCGCGCCTTACCACAGCCGACGCTATGCGCTACCTAGACGACAACCTTCTTTCCCTCGGACTCAACACGTGAGGGGGGCGGTGGTGTGTTTGTGCGCCGAAGTGAAAGCCCTAGGGCCCCCCCCCCCTCCGGCCTGGGCGTCCTCACCCTAGGGAGTGTGGGGATAAGAGGATATAAAAATCGACAGGAGTACCGAAGAAGACACGCTCAGGACGACATCGTTCGCCAAGAGGGCCTTCAGCGCCGAAGCCCGACGGCGTGCAGCTTCTGCCAGCAACCGCTCGAGCTCAACTCCGGAGCCCCTCCATCGTCCCCATGAAGTCGTCGGCACGTAAGCTCGGACGCCCCAGCCTCTGATGTATAATCAAAATCATTTGTAATTATTGAATATATCTGTTTGTTTAAACTGAGCCATACGGTGTCTCATTGCCTCTCCGTCCCGTGTGGACCTGCGCATTATGGGGGGTCATCACACTGGTGTCAGAAGTGGGGTCTCAAAAGCAAATGTCCTCTGAGTGCTGCGACATTCATGACTTCAAAATTGTAATCAAAAGGGAATCACGGGACTGATTGTGGGACTTTTACCCCCATTTGAGAGGCTTGACGCACCGGAGGGCTTGAGTGATAAAAAAAATGTCTGTATCTGAGGGAGCTCCCACTCCACAGCCGTCGCTTGGAGCAAGTATGCTGGCATTAGGAAGCGTCATTCCGACGTTTACAGGAGATAAGACAGGTGTTCCAATCTGCGATTTCTTTTTCATGCTAGAAGAGATTGGGAAAATGGGGGGATGGTCCGATGCTCAAATGCTGGGAATGGCGAGGTGTAAGATGGCAGGAGCTGCTCATGATTTTGCATGGCGAGACGAAAAATAAAATCCACAAAGTCATTTGCGGAATTTAAGAAGCTCGCGTTTGAGCATTTCGACACTGAACCACGTCACGTGCGGGTACAGAGGTTCCGTGACGCCGGACAGATGGTAGGGGAGGACGTGCGAACGTTTGCGTCGCGGCTTCAGCGCCTAGAACGCGATACGTTAAGCAGGGAGGATAAAGGGGACCATCTAAGGAAGAAATACGCGGAGGATCTACTTAAAGAGGAAATGACCGCTTTGTTCGTGGCTGGTCTGCAAGACCCCGTGCGCCGGTTCGTGCTCTAGCGCAAGCCGAGCAATTTCGACCAAGCCGTGGCGGCCGCATTGGATGAGGAACGAAATGAGGCGTTAACGACAGCCGCAGCGAGAGTACGCGTCATAGAGAGAGCGGTGCTCAACCCTGAGGTTGCTCTCTTGACAGGGCGGTTAGATCGCTTAGAACAGCTGCTATCTCAGCAGGTGGAACGCCGGGTTGAAGCGCGCGCTCAACAGCGCCCATTCGCTGGAAACCGGAGACCGCCACAAAGCTACAGGCGCGGTATGCGAGATTTTGAAGAAATCGTATGCTTCGCTTGCCAGGGTAGCGGACACATCGCCAGGTTTTGCCAAAACGTGCGCCGTGGGGAGCGACAAAGAGAAGCAGGCGAGACACGCCCTAAGAAAGCCTACAGCGGGGCTCCAGATACCGAGACAAAAAACTAGATAGTCCTCCCCATCCTGAGGAGCATGGGGAGGGAGCAGTGGATGATGAGGTGGTGGTAGTTTGTGTGGCCGACGAGGCATGCCCTGTTGTGCGTTGCAAGTTAAATGGTTGTTGCATGGAATTTTTGATAGATACGGGGTCAAAGGTGACATTGCTTAAGGGGAGCAGTTTTAACACGCTTCGAAGGAAGGGGGACCGCGAGGTGTTGGAAGCGTCTGGTGGTATGGCAACCAAATTTGTAGGCATAACGGGGGATCCTCTTGGCATAAGTGGACTCTACCGGTTACACTTCTCTCTCGGCGGAATTGCATTGGAGCACCCCTGCTACGTATGCCCGGACACGGTGTCTCTGCCAAACGGAGTGTCAGGTATATAAGGGCAGGATTTTTTGAGAAAAGAGAAGGTAGTAGTCTCATTCTCTGAGGAAGAGGTTAATGCGGGCGGCTCAAAAGTTCCGTTTTTGAACAGGAGAGGGGCTGAGATTCGCATTACCGATATTGACACCCGTCAAACAGTGGGATCATTGGAGAAGGTATATTCGCGGGTTGCCGTCAGGCTGGTTGATGAGGCGGTCGTCCTTCCTTGGTCGGAGCACATTTTGTACGCGTTTGTGCCTTCAGATGTAGAGAGCGGCGCCGTGGGAGTGCTTGAGCCGGTCGACTCTCTCAGCAATGGCCTGGACGCAGCCGCGTGCCTCGTGACAGTTAATGACGCCCACAGAGTGCCCCTACGGGTGCTTAACTGTAGCCAGCAGCCACTGAGCCTTCCCAAGAACAAAACATTGGCTTTCTTCACCTCTGCGATAGAAAAACGTGAGCCCACCGATACGGTACTCGCAACTGTAGCGCATGCTAGTCCTTCGGCTGCTCCAAAGGTGTCGCTCGATCTTTCTCACGTAAAATCCAGGGAGAGGGAGGCTCTGGCTGGTTTGCTGAACGACTACTCGGTGCCAGGTACTTCACGGTAGTGGACATCACGGCGGGATTCTGGCAGATAGCAATGGATCCGGCAGATGCCGAGAAAACGGCATTCAACACGCCCTCAGGGCACTATGAATGGAAAAGAATGCCGATGGGTCTGGCCAACAGCCCTGCTGTCTGGCAGAGAACCGCTGATGTTATCCTGGCAGGTCTTCTGGGGAGGCTGTGCTTCGTGTATATGGATGACATAATCATATACAGTGACAGTTTTGAGAACCATTTGCGCGATATTGAGCAGGTTTTGGTGCGACTAAGAGGAGCGGGTCTCAAGCTGAAGCCCTCTAAGTGCCAATTCCTCAAAAACGAGGTGAAATACCTCAGGCACGTTGTTTCAGCTGACGGCGTGCGACCGGACCCTCAGAAACTAAGGTGTGTCTCGGATTTTTCATCCCCGACTAGCGTCCGCCAGGTCCGGCAGTTTCTCGGCCTGATCGGTTACTACCGAAGGCACATAGAGGAGTTCGCCAAGCTCGCTAAGCCGCTCACCGCCTCAACAGCCAAAAATGTCGCCTTTCGCTGGGACGAAAACGCGGAGAATGCTTTTGGGGCCCTGAAAAGGAAGCTAATTAGTGCACCGCTGTTGCGCCACCCGGATTTTAATTTGCCCTTCGTTATGGCCACAGATGCGTCAAATTTCGCAGTTGGTGCCGTGCTATCTCATGTTATCGAGGGCAAAGAACATCCCGTTGTTTTTGCTAGCCGACAGATGAGCCCCACAGAGCAAAAGTACGGAGGTACGGAAAGGGGGTGCCTCGCCGTTGTCTGGGCAGTAAAGCACTTCAGATGCTACCTTTACGGCCGCAAATTCAAGCTAGTCACAGACTGCCATCCTCTGAAATGGGTGATGAGTGTCAGGGACCCTAGCTCGAGACTCGCTAGATGGAATCTACACCTGCAGGAATACTGCTTTGAAGTTGAGCACAAGTCAGGAAAGACACATCTGAATGTTGATGCACTCAGCCGCACAGCTGCCGTGGCAGCTATAGATGAGTTTGTCCCCGTAGTCGACCCCGCCGAATTACGCACAGAGCAGTGCAAAGATCCTGACCTGAAGCGAATAATCGAAAGCTTAGAGGGCGCACCGTCTCACCCCGAACAGCTAGGTTATTTCATTGGCAAAGACGGCACCCTGTGCCGGCGCACGGGGCCAATCAGGAAAGGGAGACCAGAGAAAACCGCTTGGGAGAGAGTCGTCATACCTCGGTCGTGGACAGAAAGGGTTCTTCGCGCGTTTCACGATGCGCCATGCGCCGGTCATTTTGGCGTAGCGAAGACACGCAGGCGTGTGGAGCGTTTGTACTTTTGGAGTGGCATGCGACAGGATGTTAGAGACTACTATGCGAAGTGTCATTCCTGTCTCGAAAGAAAAACACCCAAGGGACGAAGACCAGCTCCAATTCAGCCGTTCCCTGAGGTTTCGGCTCTCTTCGAGCGGACAGGTATGGACATAATGGGCCCATTGCCCACGACCACTTCCGGAAACAAGTACATTTTAGTATTTGTCGATCACCTTTCAAAATACGCGGAAGCGGTAGAACTCCCAGATCAGAAGGCAGACACGGTTGCAAGAGCATTTGTCGAACAGATCGTGCTCCGACATGGACCCCCGAGGCAACTCTTGACAGATCGGGGAAAGAACTTCGTGTCGCAGCTAATGAGGAGAGTTTGCGAGCTGCTTAAGATCGCTAAGAAGCAGACAACACCGTATCATCCGGCATGCAACGGCGCGGTGGAGCGACTGAACCAAACCGTGGTCGGGTTCCTGTCGCATTTTGTTTCGCGCGACCAGCGGGACTGGGACTTGTGGCTCCCGTATGCAATGTTTGCCTACAATTCCGCAGCACACGAGAGCACGGGCGAATCGCCATTCTTTCTTCTCTACGGCCGAGACCCGGACCAGCCTAGTGAAGTGCCAGAGGGCCCCCGTCGTGTCCCATACGCTTCACTGGACGACTATAATGTTGAGCTAGAATCGCGCTTGCAAGTGGCGAGGGACATCGCAAAGGAGGCCTTAAAGAAAGCGGCAAAGCACAGGAAGGAGGTGCACGATCGCAGTGCTAGAGGCGCGCCGTTTGATGTGGGGGACAGCGTGTACATTGAAAACTGCCAAAGGCAGATTGGGCTAGCTCGTAAGATCCAGACGAAGTGGAGAGGACCGTGCGAGGTTGTCGAGAAGCTTTCTCTGGTAAACTTCAAAGTCCGAGACGTGAACCGGCGCTTGATAAGGATACACGCAAATCGCCTCAAGTCGGCGCCGGTTCAGTATTCACGAAATGAGGAAAGGGAAAGCGCGGATTTTGATGGGGACAGAAGTGAAGCGGAGCGCGCAGATAGTTCGCAAGAAACGCCCTCTCCTGCATTTGTTCGGGAGGCGCCAGAGGTGACGGCCGGAATGCCACCGGATTTACTACATGCATTGCTAGAAGAAGAAGCGCGCGATGTTGCCGCGCAGATAACGCCAGGAGAGGCTCCTGCCACGAGCCCTCGCGAGTCCCAAAGCAGACAAAGGGTCACAGACTTACTTAGTATGACTCATTAAGGCCGATATCCGCTGCGAAATCGGAAAGCTAAGTCGGACTAATGGCGTAAACAGAGCGGAGTTGTGAACTGGTCAGAATTGTGTAATGCCGCAGCTCATAACATTGCTATATGCGTATGTGTTAAGTTTCGGGGTTGGTAGTTAAACCTTTCTGTCATTAACTAACACCTTCACAGGAGAGCATGCGGAGCGCATGCAGAACCTGCCCTACTTCCTTTCGTTATCTATATTTTTGTCTGTGCCGTGATCGTGCTAGAAGTGGGAGCTCCTTTGTAACTGTGGTAAATTTATTTCGTCCAGTTTGGACTAGAAAGGAGAGGCTTGGGTGCTGAGTTTCATGTTTATCTGTAAAAGAAGATCAGTGCTGCCCCTGGAGACGCCAGTTATGACAGCGGAGGCATATGGTGTTGTGCAGTGGTGTTGAGTGCAGCGAAAAGTGTTTTGTCGGACGCACTGTGCGATGCGATTCAGAAAGACAAGGGGAGCTGCATGGACTCAAATGTTCGGAGAACATTCTTCTGGAGGGTGAGCGAGTGTGACATTCCTTGTGGGTGCTACGAGGGTCCGCGTTCGACGGCGCGGCGTAGACGGAGCCCCCAGTGGCGGCGAAAGCACAACCGGACCCCCTTTCATGTTTCTACTGTATATGGCTGCAACTTCTATTGCCCGGCTGCTCAGCAGTCGGGTTCCTTCCCCCCACCCTTTCTATCCATCACCACCTGGCTCGACTGGCTTGGCGTTGAAGGGGAAGAAGAACAGCGGCTTCTGGTCGCCCAGGCGGTCGACATGCTCGGCCTATAAATTATGGTCGAATAAAAGTCTTTACAACTACTACTACTGGCTGCAAGCAACTTGAGTGAGATTGCTTTTGGGCCTGCCGCCGTGGACCGCACAGAGACGACCCAGATGACAGCGGCATCATCAATTACCGAGCCATACTCGTTGAGAGTGACGACCAGAACGAAGGGGTTTAAGCCCAACCGGACCCCCTTTCCATAGTGTCGGCACGAGACGAACGCCGCCGCCGCCGCCGCCGCGGGGAGACGGGCATTATCTTCCCCAATTGCCGTGGCCGTTCCAGGGCAACCTCGTTTCGGCGGGCCTGGCCCCGTGGCAAGACGGCGGGCTCATCAATCAACCCTTCCGAGCACATCCCAGGACAAGGGACCACTTTCCAGGCCTTTTAGTGACCTCGCGTTCCGGCCTTGAGGGACGAGTGTCATTTGATGGGGAACGGAGGCCGGTGACCCGCGGGAACTGTCAGCGGGCCAGAGCGCGCCTTACCACAGCCGACGCTATGCGCTACCTCGACGACAACCTTCTTTACCTCGGACTCAACACGTGAGGGGGGCGAGACCATAAGTGCGGTGGTGTGTTTGTGCGCCGAAGTGAAAGCCCTAGGCCCCCCCCCCTTCGGCGTGGGCGTCCTCACCCTAGGGAGTGTGGGGACAAGAGGATATAAAAATCGACAGGAGTACCGAAGAAGACACGCTCAGGACGACATTGTTCGCCAAGAGGGCCTTCAGCGCCGAAGCCCGACGGCGTGCAGCTTCTGCCAGCAACCGCTCGAGCTCAACTCCGGAGCCCCTCCATCGTCCCCATGAAGTCGTCGGCACGTAAGCTCGGACGCCCCAGCCTCTGATGTATAATCATAATCATGTGTTTTATTGAATATATCTGTTTGTTTAAACTGAGCCATACGGTGTCTCATTGCCTCTCCGTCCCGTGTGGACCTGCGCATTATGGGGGGTCATCACACCGCCTACGAAGACCTCCTCGCGTACATCAATTCTGTGGCTAGGCGAGGAACCCCTCCCAATCGAATGGAAGACCGCTCTGGTCTCTTTCATTCCCAAACCCGGCAAAGCCATAAACACGGACAACCTTCGCCCCATCTCCCTTACGTCTTGTGCGGGAAAGCTTATGGAAACGACGGTGTGAGATAGACTGTCCGAGTTTTTGGAAGACCAGAACGCATTCGCTGACACCATTTACGGTTTTCGCCCGCACCGTTCCGCGATGGACATTCGGCTACAACTCGATCGAGAAATTCTCAACCCCGTCGAATACCCCCTAAGCGACAAGGCAGTACTCGTCTTAGACTTAAAGGGCGCCTTCAACAATGTCAAACACGAAAGCATCTTACATCTTTCCCAGACCAACTGCGTTTGCAGAATCTTTCAGTACGTCAAACAATTCCTGTCTGAGCGACAATCCATCATCAGGATACAAAACGAAGAACACGGCCTAGCTGGCGAAAGTAGAAGGCATTCAGCATGCGCTGTATGCGGACGACATAACCATCTGGGCCAAACACGGCGCAGTCGGTGACAAAGAAACCCACCTGCAGCAAGCGGCAGCGATCGTAGATGCCTACGCTCGCCATTGCGGCCTTCAGTGCTCCCCGGCTAAGTCTGAATTTGTGCACATTCGCCCATCACCAAAGTGCGATACCAAACTAGAACTATCCCTGCCTAACGGCCCCATACCCGAACACGACGAGATCAGAGTACTTGGTCTTTTCATCCACATAGACGAGTTGAAACAACACTAGCCAGACTGAGCAAGGTAGGAACTCAGGTTGGTCAAATGATCCGCCGGGTCTCTAACAAACGCGGGGGGCTACGATGCAAAGACGCCTTGCGGCTGGCGCATGCCTTCGTAACAAGTAGAGTACTCTACTCGACCCCCCACCTTCACCTTCGAAAATCTGACGAAAATGCCCTCGAGGTAGTCCTCAGAAAAATGTACAAGTGTTCCCTGAACCTCCCGGCAAGCGCGTCTAACCAACGCCTCATGAGCCTGGGGATGGTTGACACATTCGCCGAGCTTCGGGAAGCCCACTTGACGAACCAATACACTAGACTCTCGAAAATGCCATCGGGTCGCCGCCTACTAGCCCGACTACACATTCGGCATCACACAACACTCGTGGATGAGCGCGCACGTGTCCCCGAGACTTGGAGACTCGCCCTGAACGTGCGACCTCTCCCGGCCAAAATGTCAAAGGAAGACCATAGTGGCAGACGCCTCGCGCGGGCGGAATCTCTAGCCTACCACTACAGTGACAAACACGGAGTCTTTTACGTGGACGCCTCCGGCCCCCACCGTGGGGGGTGGTACACGGCCGCTGTCGTACACATGAAAGCTACGGTGAACGGACTTACGTTCCGAGCTCAAAACATAACTCATGCGGAGGAGGTCGCTATCGCGCTAGCCGCCGAGGACCGGAACTCGCGGGTCATCATTACTGACTCGAGAGGGGCCTGTAGAAACATTGAACAGGGATACATTCATTTCCTAGCTTACCGCATTCTTCAAAACAGTGACTACCCCGGCGCCCCCGCTCCCCGAACGATAGTATGGGCTCCCGCTCATCTAGGACTCGAAGACAATGAAATGGCAGATGCCTCCGCCCGCGCGCTCACTCTCCGGGTAACAACCCACCGCAGCGGATCCCGATACCAAGGCCGTCTTTACCTTTCAGGAAATAACAAAACTTTACCAATCTGAACATGCAATCTTTCCCAAGCCATGCAAGGACCTCACTATGACGGAGGAACACATTCTCCTCCGTCTCTTCACCAAAACTCTGCTGTGCCCGGCAGTTCTGAAATTCTTTGATCCCGCTTGCACGGGAAAATGCCCACACTGTGAGGAGAAGTCCTCGGATATCTACCACATGTTTGTGGGCATCCCAGTCAACCCCGAACCTAGACCCCAACCCCACCCCGGATGACTGGGAGGCAGCCCTGCTCAACTGCTCCGACCTAACGAGCCAAAAGGGCCTAGTCGTCCGAGCCCGAGCAGCCCTAGAGGCCAATGGGCTCCTGTAACGAGGATCCCACCTAGTGTTTGTAAGGGACGGTTCCTTCAGGGCCCTCTCATACTTCCTCCCTATATATTCCCAATAAAGTTTTCTCTCTCTCTCTCTACTTAATTTATAGGACCCTGGGAGTCCTCATATCACACCTTGCGCAGTGGTGCAACGGTTAAGCGATGAGCGACTGCCCAGCGATAGCACGCGCTCCCACTGGTGGGACTTGTTCGACACATTTTCCTACTTCCGAGCAACCTCTCGCGACCAATCATTAATTTAAATACCAGCTGTCACGGTCGTCAGTTTGGTCACAATCCGGTGGGCAGGTTTTGATGACGGCAGCAGCCTATGTCACACTTGAGGGGGCCCATTAGGTTGCTTCTCCGGAGATTTTTTCATAACGTCGGCGATGACGGCGCCGTATTTTCTGCAGAAGGAGAGCATTAACGCTGTTAATAAGGATGGAAAAAACCTTGCACCGAAGACCGCAGCAGAAAAAGGGAGAAACCTATTTTGGATTACCATCACCATTTCCAGACAGGTGCGCCTTTTTTTCTTTCAGTAACGGCGATCGAAGGAGCCCTGTTAATTCTCAAGGCTTCTATTTTCAACCTTGATTATTCGCTCTCCTTCAAGGAATATCCAAAACGATCGAGCCTCAGTTTGGTGCATAGCTTTTTATACCCTTGTGGTTCCCAACAAACCACTCTTATGAAATCAAATAAAAGAACTGGTGAAGAAATGAGAAAAAGTGAAAATGCACTTTTAGAAAAAGAAATTACGCAGTAACTGTCTCACATTTCTAGTTGCGCACCTGAATCCCGCCGTAAGGCTGGTATCGCCTTGATCGAAATGCTGCCGCCTTAGTTCGAACCCGACCGCGGCGGCAGCGTTTCGATGGAGGGGCAACACAAAGGCGCCCGCGTGCTGTGCGATATCAGTGCACGTTAAAAAACCCCAGGCGCCCGAAATCATTCCGGAGCCCTCCACAACGGGACCTTTTTCTTTATTTCTTGTTTCACCCACCTTTTATCTCTTCCCTTGAAGCGGTTCAGGTGTCAGGCAATATGTGAGACAGATACTCCGCCATTTTATTTTCACAAAAAACAATTTTCATTTTTGTGTCCCTTGGTTTTTACAACAGTATTCAGGATATAAAGACCAATCCCCATATTTCACTCTCTATCCCTCCAAGTCACTTGTCCAATATTTCTTGTGGACACTAAGTATGCCGGGACACCCCTTGTTACGCTTGTACCTATCCTATTGACTCTATCTCAGTTTATTTATTTATTTATTCAAAATACCCCCAAAGGCCCTCGTTTGAGGGTATTACATGGGGGGGGGGAGTAAGTACAAAGCATTGTTATAAGGTTAAAGATATTGCACTAAAATAAAATAGAAATCACAAAATATTAATCATAAATAGGCATTCACAGAAAGGGTCGCAACAATGCACATAACAGCAAAATTTGAGCATAAATAACAGCACCGCTAGAAAAAGAAAAAGACAACACTGGAAAAGGTGCGCTGAAGTACAAAAAAAATATAAAATAAAAAGAAGACAAGGCGGAAGAAAAGAACGCTCAAAAAATACCTTTCTAGTTGTTGAAACATGAGTGCATAACAAGTTGGAATTTATTTAGATCAGATTCAGTGGCAATTTCTAATGGCAAAGCGTTCCATTCGGTTATTGTGCGTGGTAAAAAAGAATAGGCATAATGGAATGACTGGCAGTTAATGCGTTTAACTTTGTAAGGATGATCGCGAAGTGGAAAGATAACTGGCGGTGGCTGAAAGAATTCATCATGAAGGGAAGGATGGTGATAAAGCTTGTGGAAAAGTGACAGACGGGAAATTTTTCGGCGCAGTGTAAAGTTATCTAACTCGGCTTTAGTCTTCAATGAGGTGACGCTGGTGTAACATGAATAATCAGAAAAGATGAGTCGCGCAGCACGGTTTTGCAGGGCTTCGATGTTATTGATGATATAATTCTGATGAGGATCCCAAATGGCAGACGCGTATTCGAGTTTCGGACGGATTAATGTGGTGTACGCTAGTTTTTTTACATGTGTCGCGGCCTCTTTTAAATTATGTTTGAGAAGTCCGAAAGTACGGTTAGCGGAGGCAAGAGTGAGATTAATATGATGATTCCATGATAAGTCGGATTGTAGGTTAATGCCAAGATACTTGTAACTTGTGGTGAATTCTACACTATTGTTATCAAGAAAGTAGGCGGTAGGAATACGTGGCTTGTTAGTGAAAGACATGAGCTTAGTTTTGGAAAGTTTTAAAGGCATTAACCAATTAGAACACCATGTGCTTATCGCTTCAAGACCAGACTGCAGTGGCTGGCTGTCAGTGTTACAGGTTATACGTCGATAAAGCACACAATCGTCAGCAAAAAGTCTGATTCTGGACGTCACGCAATTGGGTAAGTCATTAATATAGATAAGGAAAAGTAAAGGTCCCAGTACACTGCCTTGTGGAACTCCAGACGTAACATTAGCGTAACATGAGTTAGAGTTGTTAACTGATGTGAACTGAATTCTAGATGAGAGAAAATCTGCTATCCATGCAATAATATTAGGGTGAATGTTCAGTTGGGAAAGTTTAAGCAACAACCTTTGGTGTGGAACGCGATCAAATGCTTTAGAAAAATCTAAAAATATTTCGTCAACTTGGAAACCAGCGTCAATCTGTGCATGAATATCGTTAATAAAACCGGCAAGTTGGGTGTCGCATGAGTAGCCCTTGAGAAAACCGTGCTGATGATCGAAGATAATGTTATGATCTTCAAGGTAGTTGATGACCTGAGTATGTATAATATGCTCGAGTAATTTACAAACAGTACTTGTTAAGGAGATGGGACGATAGTTAAGCGGAGAAGCACGATCACCTGATTTGAAAATGGGTATTATCTTAGCTATGCGCCAGTCGTTAGGAATGGTGCCAGTTGATAGCGACTGGGAAAATAATGCGGTTAACATGAAACAAATGCTATGTGATGTATTCCTTAAAATTTTATTATTGAAGCCCATATGATCAGCGCTAGAAGATGTTTTGAGATTGTTTAGTAGAGATAAAACACCAGGCTCACTGATGACTATCTCGTCCATAGTTAGTTCCACTAGTGCGCTTAATGTAGGCAAGGATGTAATGTCTTCATCTGTGAACACAGTTACAAACGCATCGTTAAGAAGTTGAGCGCACTCTGAATCAGGGATGGGAACACCAACAGAATCTGTAAGAGTGATGTCAGGTCGAATTACTGGGTTTACCACACGCCAAAAACGGCGAATGTTATTTTTCAGCATGGAAGACAAGTCATGAGAAAAAAAGTTGCGCCGAGTAGATTTTAATAGTGCCTTATAATCCTTTTCACATGCTCTGTATTTGTCATGTGAACTCACAAGACCATTCAGTTTTGCCTGTCTGTATAGTTTTTTCTTTTTGTTGTTCAGCCGCCGAAGACGGTTGGTAAACCAAGGAGAACTGCTATCACAGGTAATGGTTAACATGGGAATGAACTGGTCGATGAGATCATTGAGGGCAGTTTTAAAAAGGATCCAGTTCTGCTCTATAGAGCGAGAGCAGAAATCATGCAAAAATTTATCAGAAAACATTATTAATTCTGCATTAATCGCACCAAAATTTGCTTTGCCGTAACATCTTATGTTCTTTATAGTAGTTATCTTTTTACTAGTGCGAAATTTATTGTACCCAGTGATAACATCGTGGTCAGAGATGCGTTCCTCATGAGTTATGCCTGAAAATATATCAGGTTTGTTTGTGAGAACTAAGTCAAGTACATTGGAAGAGGCTTTAGTTGATCGTGTTGGTTGGTTAATGAGTTGTGTTAGTGAAAAATCAAGGCAAGTGCTGAGAAAAGAATGTGCTTCTGCATCTGTGTGGACTACAGAAAGTGTTGACCAATTAATTCTTGGAAAATTGAAATCTCCAAATATAATAACAGCGGAATTGGGAAAACGCGCATACATTTCACTGAGCACCCGATGATATTCATCTGAAAACGCACCAGACATGTCGGGAGGACGGTAGAAAACGCCATGATGACACGAAATGCACCATCATTCAAAGAAACCCAAACACATTCAAGGAAAGAATCGATAACGATAGGTGTGGCAATGAAATCCTCCTTTATCGCGATGAGAACACCGCCCCCCTTCGCAATTGTCTATCGCAGCGAAAAAATTTGAAATTGCATGCACTGGTAAAGATGTTGACATCATGAATAGTGTCGTTTAGCCACGTCTCAGTTAGTACCACTAAAGAAGCTTGACATGAATCGATGAAAGATGATAGTGCAATACCGTTAGCTACAACACTTCTAATGTTGGTGTACAAAAACAGCCATTCGTTATCATTACCACAATGTAATTTGGCAGGTGAGGTGGTCGATGAACGCAGGTTAACGGAAACGGAGGGAGGACGTCATTCGCCATCATCGCGCCCTGATACAAGAATGGCTCGACTTTCGTTGGTGTTCCACATGTAAAGATGATCGTTAACGAAGAGCTTGTTGAAAACGAGTCGCACTTTATCCCCATCTTTCTTAATAGATTTTGAAAACTGGAAAGCTTCCGTCGCTTTTCGCGAACGGCTTCGGAATAATCGCGCGAGATGCTTAAATTAGTGTTTTTTAACTTATAGCCGCGGCTCATGACAGTGTCAACTTCCCTTTCAATAAAAAATTTGGCTATGATAGGCCGCTTTTTCTCGGAAGAAAAGCGGCCCACGCGATGTGCTCTGGAAACAGATTCAACAGTAAGCCCAAGTTTTTCTTTACAAAAGTCATTTACGAGACGTTCAGACTCCTCCCAAGTTTCCGACTTCTCTGGATCATCTATACCGTAAAATAGAACATTGGATCGCCTAGAGCGATTTTCAAGGTCGTCAATTTTTGCCTGTACATTTGCGAGACCCTTATCACTGTTCCCCACCAGCTCAGCAGATGGTGCGGTTGCAAATTTCTGCTCTAGATCGTGAACTCGCTTTGTTAGTTTTTCTAAGTCAATTTTTAAGTCTGCGTGAATCTGAAGCACTTTGTTGACAGAGTCTTGAAGGACTGCATTGCTGGTTTCAAGGCGTAAGATGGAACCAGCCACAAGGTCCAGCTTTTCCTCTTGAGCCTTAGTCATGGGTCCCGGGTTTAGCTCGACATCGCCTCCCAAAACTAGCAGACACCATAAATAGGATACACCAGCGCGGAAACTTTTTAAAACATGAGGTGGCCACGACACCGCTGAAAGACAGACGTCATCGTCACGGTAAGAATAAGCGTCATAGTAACCAACCTGTAGATACATCAGTGGTGAGCGTGGGATCGCAGTGGCGGTGCCGTGGCCCAGAGGGGCATCGAAAGGCGCGCACTTTTGTACCGCCCGATCAGCAGTCAGAGTCCCACGTTGCCAGACGGAATCGACCACTGCGTCCAGAAGTGGCGGAGCATCCAGAATAGGTGACGCAGCCAAAAAACATGTTGATAGGCCGCAGTCGGTTGACGTACACGCGCCGAGCTGGGAGCTTGTATCGTTGAGGCATTCCGTCTTGTGCATCGTCCATGGCCGGCCCAGGAAAATCAGCAGCAGCCCCTGTAGATACATCAGTGGTGAGCGTGGGATCGCAGTGGCGGTGCCGTGGCCCGGAATCACATCTCCAATGTCTGGGCCATGTCCTGTAATGCTTTACCTTTTAAAGCGAAAGCTTTACAGGCAGCAAACTTGAGATTTCGCCGTGGCGGTGCTCCGAAGAGGCACATGACGTCACAATGCGCGCATCGCCGCAGAGCCGAACCGGTCTGGCCGGGCCGACCGTGGCTGGCGCACTCCGCGCGAAATGAAGACATGCTCTCAGAGTGGTCAGAGTGCGCCGAAGCCGCCGAACGCGTCGGCGGTCAAGCGCCGTTGAAGTTTAGAGGGTCTCGGTTTGGCCGACGTGACGTCGCCGTGCAGCGCACGCGTGCACGTTGCGCCGGAGTATAAACGTGCCTTAACAGCCTGCGCTTAACCACTAACCAACCTATTCGGTGGTGGCATCCATGGGAGCCACTGAAACCCACCGCACACAAGCTGAATAAAAAAACATGTGCCGAGGCTCGGAATCGAATCACGGCCTTTTAAATATGAGGCGGTGACGCTACCGCTCCGCCAAGTGGCATTTTTGAGCTTTGGGGGACAGTAAACGTTGAGTATGTGGAGTGGTGCGTTTCTTTTCCTGAGCAGGAGGAGGGTCACCATCACGTACGAGAAATCGGTTTGGAAGTCGAGGTCAACTAAATTGGCCGTGTAACTTTTATGCACGCAGATGCAGGAAGAGGGGTCCCGCTGGAAGGTGATATAATTTGTAAGAGTGGCGCCACTCGCTGGCTCCTGGAGGGCAACCACTGCCGGGAGAGAATCGAGGGTTGGTAGGAAAAGTCTGAGGTCCACCCGCTTAGCACGGGAGCGGAACCCGCGGCAGTTCCATTGGGCAATTTGGACAGGGGACACCGAATTGGGTTTGGGGGGTTGTTTAGTCCTAGGGTTTTTGCAAGCCATGATTGTTGTTTATGCTAGCGAAAGGACGTAACGGTGCTATCCCGGTGCGAGTGCTGTCGGAGGTTTGAGTGTCCTCCGAGCCGGTGAGCGAACAGCTATCGGCCTCGTCTTCTGAAAGAATGGTTTTGGTAGTAGTTTTGCGGCGTTTATTCGAGGCGATTTGTCGAGTAATCATCCCGGGGACCGTCTGAGCAAACTGGGTGATTTGCTGGGCGATTATCTCGGGGATTTGAGCAAATTGTTGGGTAACTTGCTCTTGAAAAGTGGGGCAGACTTGGACGAGCTTTGAAATTTGGTTCTCGATAGCGGTGAATCGTGCCTCGAAACCTGCTTTGATGGCGGTAAATCGTGCCTCGAAACGTGCTTCGAAACGGGCCTCAAGTTAGGTTTCTGCTTTTTGGGACGCCGTAGGCGCCGCGGGCTCACTCTCCATAACATCGACCGCAGAGGGAACTGAGGGAAGAGGAGGGGGAGTCTGATTCATTTTGGACTCTAGTTCGGTGAATTTCTTTAACAGTAGCGCATTTTGGTTCAGCAGCTTCTCATTTTGGGCCCTGAGTGATGCCATTTCTTGGTTTTGCCCGACACTTTGTGTCTTAAGGAGGGGAGTGGAAGGAGAGGGGGAGGGAGAAGCAGCCCCGCTCGAACCGCTCACCTGGTGTCCGTTATTGACGACGTTGGCCAAGGTCCTGGGGGCTCCGTCTTGCGTCTGCGTTGTTTGCCGTTTCTTCTACGGGCCGTTGTGTGGTTTATGTGGCCCCTCCGGTGGTTGTTTCCCATCGGTGGTGAGCTGCGGCTGTTTCTTGGTATTGGAGGTTTCCTGGCAGGCCTCTTCACCTCCTCTTCCGGGGGGCCCGAGCTGGCGGCTTTTCTCTTGGGCGCCGTCTTGTTGCTCTTTGCCCCCCTGAGGGCAGCCATTTTGGTGTGCGGTATTTTGCCGCACATTCGCGAGAGTTGGTGACGTGGGCGTCACCGCACACGGAGCATCGCGGATTGCATTCATGAGGGGCCCGCGCCCCCCTCCACTAAAAGTACTGGGGTTAAACAGGTTCCGCAGATGTCCGGTCGCAGGTTTGGACACGTGTCCGATCAATGCCCAACGACTCCACACTTGTCGCAGGCAGGGATGCTCTTGTAATAGTTTCGCACAGGTGTAAGGACGCTTCCGTATTGCACGTATCGGGGCTTCTCCTTCCCTTCGAAAGTGATGCGTGCTTTGTTTGACTTGCCGAATTTTCGGATTTCTTTGATGGTACCGGTGCGCCATTGTACCTTATGTTGGAGGGTTTCGGAGGTGTCCTCGTTGAGGACCGTGATTACTCCGTGGCAGATGCCTTCGGAGTCCTGTTTTAGGTACTCGTAGAGTGGGACTGATCTATTGCTGGTTTCTAATACAAACTCCCCGATGAGTCGGCTCGACGCCTTGACATTCGGGGTGTACACGACAATGATGTTTTGGTCTTTCGAGGGTATGATGGTGCTGGCTTGGGCCAGTTCCGGTCCGAGGTGTGCCGAAAAAGGAGTGCCGTAGCCTTTCTTCATGAAAGCCTCGTGAAGAGAGAAATCCGTTCTTGGTTTGATGATGATGACGAAGTCTTCGGGTGTAGGCTTGCACATTGGTCGTGGTTTCCACTTTGTAAGGATCTTACCCTTGCTTCCCTTGGTGCGCGTCGCGGGAGCGTCCGTGTTTTTGTTCGGCAGGTTGGCTCCGGTAGTGGCGTCGGGAGCTGCTGACTTCTGCGTTTTAAGCTGAGTGCGACGTGCATTCAATCGAGTTAGGTCTCGATGAATGGAATCCGGGGGCGTGTTCGGATTTACCTCATCGGTGACGGGGATCGAAGTCCACGCCATCGTCTCAGGATCGTAGCCACGCGATTGGGGCACGTGGGTTGTCATATTGACCTCGGAGAGTCGGTCCCGCCCGGCCGAGGGTAAGCTTCGTCGCTAGGCTTAGCGACGGCACCCACGTGGTCGGGTGAAAAATGGCCGTAAAAATTGGTGAAGTGGACCCACCTGGCTGAGAGTGGTGTCAGGTGGTGCCGCTTGGTATTCCGGATCGATGGATGCCAGAATTGGTGGAGTAGGATGCGTTGGGCCGCGGCCCTGGCCGAAACTCGGCGGAGCCGATACCGCACACGTCTGCTCAGTCGCGCGTCAGCAGCGCACCCCCCCCCCCCTAAATTAAGTCGAGAATGTCCAATTCTGCAGACATGAGCATAAACGCGTTGACACTATCGCTTCGTACCGTTAAGGCGGAGCCTAAGCGTCCCCTCCAATTTTTGGTGTTGTGACTATGTCGGGCTGTTCTTGCCTTTATAGGGTTGTTTTTCGGCGCTGTCTTTTCGCGCCGTTATTGTTCCGTTTTTTTGAAATTTTTTTCCGCCTCAAGCACCCCTTCCCTGCCCTTGGCGGATGGCATTGCAAAGAAACTGGCTTAATTCCGGTTTTTCCCCCGGTCTTTGTGTTTCGCCCATTCTCCGGCTTGTGGCTAGTTCGTTTTCGGTCTCGCTCCGCTGTGCAAAATGTTCGCCTTCCGCACCCTTCATTTTCCTAAAGGCGAATTTCTTAGGCGACATTTCCTCGTGCCAGGCCTTTGAGGGGACATGCCAGTCCTGAAAGATTTTGCCCCAAGCTTTTGTTGACTTAACATGAAAACATCAAGAGTTGTCACACCAAATCACCGTTAGTGTCCGAGGTATAATTCCCTGATTGGTAGAGAGAGGTGACCTAATGTCGCGACGTCATCACAACCTGACTACCGCATAGTGCGCAAACTGCACAATGTGGCAGGTGGTAGGTATATAATGCATAGTCGAGAGAGGTTACGTCACCTTGTAGTGTCATCACAACCTGCCCACTGGGTTGCGAGCAACCTACTGCCTAGACTGAAACCTATATCGAGAATCGAAATCAATAATCGCAAAATAAATGTGATATATGGAAAGGTTGGCACTTGCAACGGTAGCGGATACTTGGTTATGCAGCAAGCAGTCAGAATATTTGATTGATTTATGGGGGTTTAACGCCCCAAAGCGACTTAGACAATGAAGGATGACGCAGTGAAGGGCTCTGGAAATTTCGACCACCTGGGGTTCTTTAACCCGCACTGACATCGTACAGTACACGGGCCTCTAGAATTGAAAAAAAAAGAATTTTCGCCTGCATCGAAATTCGACCGCCACGGCCAGGGTCAAACCCGCGTTTTTCGTGCTGCAGCTGAATGCCAAAACACTGAGACGACACGAGCCCTCGTGTCGTCTTATGTTTCTTCCTCTTGTCCTGTGTTTCGCGCTGCTTAAAGATGAATACATTCCAACTAGCCCAGTTTTACTGTTCTCGTCAGTCCGAATGTTCCATTAGAATTGTGGTTTAGGCTTGGTAGGGTTGTGTTTACTAATCGTGTGGATTTTGTAGTTCATGGACCTAAAATTGCAAACAAATGGGCGCATACACGCGCAGAAGTTGCAACACAAGCTGCTGCGACAGATTTGAAACCTAACGAAATCGCAGTCTACTTTTAAGGTAAGCGTCCTCAGAGTTCTAACCCGATGCTCCCGTCTGTAGAAAATCCGCCGTCGTCGTTGTGAGCCAAAAATTAATGTGGATTAGCTCAGCTAATCCAGCATACACAAAGCGAAAGATGTCCGCGTTCACTGGGTTCTTTGGCGTTGACAATGTTCTAGGCGGGGACAGCTTTGGGCAAAGGAAGGGCGCATGACTCCCTGGATAAGCTGACGCCTCATTCCTGCTCAGGCTCAGGTGGCGGGGGTGAGAGAGATGTGGCGTGAATCCATTAGCGCTGACAGCGTTGTAGCTGACATGCGGTGCGGCAGCAATAGCTAGGCCGCAGCGTTCATTTGGTGATCAATCTCTCTGGATCAACCATTAGCTGCAAGCCACCTCCTAAGGTGGGAGGGAGGGTGCGCTGCCTATCCAGTGTGCGGAACGAAATCAAAGCAGGCTTTTGCAGTTGGACACCAACGCCGCGCACATGAAAGCGAGATTAAGCTCTCCACTGACCCACGGAGCGGTTTGTGCGCCTTTTCTTTCGTGAAAATGAATGGACTTTAAAAAGAAGTCGTCGCCAATGGACTCTATGAACGCCGTCTACTCACTTGTTTTGTTTGGTTTTTGAGGAAAGGAAATGGCACAGTAACTGTCTCACATATCTCGGTGGACACCCGAACCGCACCGTAAAGGAAGGGATAAAGGAGGAAGGGAAAGAAGATTAAACTGAAACTTGAACCTCTTTCTTCCTTTCTCATTTGACTCCCTCCTTTATCCCTTCGCTTACGGCGTGGTTCAGGTGTCCGCCAATGTATGAGACAGATACTGCGCCATTTTTCTTCCCCGAAAACCAATCATTAATTATTATTAAAATTTAAATTTGGATTTTGAGGAAAGGCGCAGCGCTGCCCAGCAGGCGAACACCTGTGGCTCGGTGCTACTAGTGGCGCATGCGCCGTAGTCACGAGGAAGCGAGAGAAAAAAAGAGAAATATCCGCGGCGAGGGGCGCGTTGTGACGTCATGTGCCTCCTCGGAGCACTGCTACGGCGAAATCGCAAATTGGCGGCCCGTAAAAAGCTTTCTATTTAAAACCAATGGCCCGGTTGCCACCTAGTCGGTGCCATCAAAACGCGGCCAGTGTGGCCGGTGCAATCTGCCCATCAGATTCGGAGCAAACTACCCACCGTTGCAAGCTGGCGGTTAAATCAATGACTGTTCGCAAGAAAATGCTCGCAGAGCAATGGGAGACTGACAAGCCCCATCAGTGGCTGTGCTTTAAACAGCCACAAACGAGAGCAGTGGCCTAGGACTTAACCACTGCACCATAGCGCCAGGGCTCTTATAAGCTCTACCCGCCATATAGTAACGTAAAGTGGGGAATCACCCTGTCGGCAAAAGTACCCGGGTTAGAACCCGACCGCGGTGGCCGCGTTTCGAGGGAGGTGAAACGGAAAGGCGCCCGTGTGCTGTGCGATGTCAGTGCACGTTAAACATCACCAAGCGGTGAAAATTATTGATGGAAAAGAATAAATGGTTATGTCCCTTGTTTCGTGTCAGTAAAACTTTCTCTGCATAATTACGCCGTTCTGTTAAAATAAATATGCAAAAGTTTGATTGTGTTAGTGTGTGAAGAGATCTTACTGTGGGGAACATTTGGTTGATCAATTGGAATAGCCACGGACGTCGACAGAGAACCTGGACGTTAAAAAGTAAATTAATTAAAGTAAAAATAAAACAATCCAAACAATAAAACAGAAAAAAAATGAAAATACACAGGAGATAATCAATAATAAAATAAAACAAAAAGAAATAATGAAAACACAAGAGAGACTTCATTTTCTTTTCATGCACTGTACATTCCCATCGTCATCGCTTGGTGCTGTTCGCTGAGAGCACGTCTTTGCCAGTGGGCTGGAATAAACGTCTCCCTTGAAGTCTTCCCTTAAATATAAACGGCTAGTGTATTGGTGTAGTGGAGACAAAATGCGTTCTAGAAAGTGTTCCATGCGTTCGCATTCCTCCACGTAAGCAAAGAAGTTTTCTTCAATTTTTTCGGAGTCTTTCAATGAGGCAACTCTTAGTCCCTTCCTTCTTTCACTCCCTTCGTTATCCCACTCTGTAAATAGTTTGAGTATATTACTTTTCCCCCTTACCTCTCTTCCTCTGCCCTCAACCTTTTCATTTATTTTTCCCTCTGCCTGCTATTATTTATTTTCGCTGCCCCAGCCCAGGTGGTGGCGGTGGTTTTTTATTAAAATAATAATAAATAGGAACGATAAGATTTTTGCTAGCCTCGGCATCTGCCATCGATACTGAAGCACCTGAGCTGCGGGCAACGGAAATAAAGGATAGCAGGCAGAATGGAGAAATGAAATGAAAGAGGTGAGGGGACAGGAAGAGGGGGTAGGGTGAGAAGTAATATGTACAAACTATTCACACAATAAGAAATGTGTCCAGGTTGTGCGCTTGCTTAGTTCATTTTAGAGGAAATAAAACACACGCGCACAGCACTGTGTTGGCTACAACTGGAGTGGGGTGTCCAGTTATTAATCGTTCAAGGTAGAACTCGCGGAGCGTTCGGTCACTGCGTGTATCCACCTGACGGAGAACAGACGGGACGTCAAGCCCGTGTGTTCGAGGAATGCACAGAGGCTCACCAAAGTTCGCTCACGAGTGCGCGCACTCCCCTGCGGCGAAAATAGCGTCTTGATGAAGTCTGGTAGTATGCCCTGCGCCCTATAGGCCACGAGCATATCGCGACGAGCATTGGCGAACGCGGCACAGTGAAGGAGCAGGTGTTCTAGTGTTTCCACTCCACCGCATCCGTCACACACACCACTCGTCGCGATTCCGCGACGCAGTCGTCGTTACCCGGGCCACACGCAGCCAATGCGCGCGCGGAGGATCATTGCACGTTGTGACCGTGTAAGTGCGCGACAGCCGGTGATACTGTCGATGCGCTCACCTCCTGTGATGCGTGGATCGGGGTGCTGCTTTCGGAGATGGTCGCGGATGGCCGCACTCACGTCCTCCAGACCAAGGGGCAGATCGCTGACAGACATTTGGAGTGCAGCGGTCGCGAGATCGTCAGCTTCTTCGTTGCCTGCTATGCCGCAGTCACCGGGCACCCACTGTGCACGCATGGCACATCCTCTCTGCGCGAGGCGCTCGATACGCGAGCGAAGTTCCCGCCCTAGTGGGGTACCGCGGCCGTTAGATGGTAGGTGGCTGAGGGCGGCGCGGGAGTCGCAAAGCATAGCACTCCTGGGCGGCGGAGGGCCGAGGGTGAGCAGCAGGTCCAGCCCGAGCCGTATCCCCATCAGCGCCGCCGTGGTGGAGGAGCCCAGGAAGGTTGCCTGTTCGTGTCTGTGCAGTCGCAGGGCGGGGATGGTAGCCGCTGCTGCAAGGAACCAGCTGTCGCGGGCCACTCAGCCGTCGGTGTACACAAGGAGATGGTCCTGGAGCCCCTCGTGTATGACGGCTCTGGCCATCTGCTGCACAGCACAGAGGGGTGTACTCGCTTTCCCGCGATGCCGACGATCTCTCGCTGTACCTCCGAGGCAGTAGGCCAGGGCGCGAAGGAGCCCTAGGGGGTGGGCCTTGTGTCAATTGCTCATACTCGAGCAGCGCCGCGCGCATTCGTGAGTGCGGGTGTGAGCGCGTACGCTGCAGCAGCGAGCCGCCGTTCAGTGCGCTGTGAAGCCAGTCGATATGATTCAGTGCCCGGCGCCCTGCTTGGAGCTCAAGTGGCCACGCTCCTGCTTAGGCCTAGGCACACGCGCAGGGACTTGCGGTGCTGAAGCTCGAGTTTATTCCAGAACGGCTTGCGCACCATGACGAGCGGCAGCGCATAGAGCACCGCCCTCAAAGCTGCGGCATTGTATAGCCGACGCGCGGCTTGCTGGGAGATGCCCTGGCCTCGAGCGGTGAGCTTGTGCTCAGCGGCTGTGATCCTCTTCATTCTGCAGACAGGCCTTAGTCGCTGCGGGGCGGCAGGAAAGGCGCCACTCGATGTCCAGGCCAAGGTATCGCACCGATTTACGCCAATGAATCGGAGTCCCGTCGAGTGACAGTGGCGCAAGGTGAGCGCGCGAGCGCGAAACGCAGGCCATGGTCACCTATTTGCCCGCACTCAGCGACAGACAAAGGCCGCGCAACCTGCATCGATCGGTCAGGGCTAACTGAAGGAACCCCCGCACGCGGACCGCCTCGCCCGGTGGTCCCCGGCGCCACAGAGCTATGTCGTCTGCATATATAGACATGTACACATGGTGTCGGACGCTCGTAGGGAGGGAGGCCGGCCCCACCGACATGGCCACATTAAACAGAAATGGTGATAGGACAGAGCCCTGCGGCACGCCCATGTCTACCGGGCGAGGCTTGGAGAGCTTACCCCTACTCGTACGCGCATGGTGCGCCCAATCAGGAATCTATGAACGTATCGCAAAAGGCGCCCACTCACACCGACCCCCTCAAGCACCGCGATAATTGGGGCGCGGTGAACGTTCTCAAAAGCGCCCGAGACGTCCAGTAGTAGCAGCAGCGCAACCTTGCCTGCCGCCCTGGCATGCTCCAGTGCTGTAACAACGTCCGATATAGAATCAGCCGTGCACCGCATCCCACAGAAACCCGTCTGCCGCTAGTCAAACAAATCTGCCTCCGCATCCCGCTCGTTCAGACGCTGCAACGTAATATGCTCCATGAGCTTACCTGCCGCCGATGTTAATGTCACTGGCCGGTATCCGCTCAGCTCCGTAGGTGGGCGCCCTACCTTTCGGATTGGAAAAACGACCGCGGTTCGCCAATCCTCCGGTAGCACCCCGCGTTCCCACATCAGTTTGATCTGGTGCAGGAGGATCTGTCGTGTCTGCGCATTCAGGCTTCGCAGCACCTGGTATGTCACCCCGTCCGGTCTGGGTGCCGAGCGGCGGCGACAACGCTGCAGCGCATTGTTCAGTTCCGCCGCGGTGAACGGACCTTAGACCTTCCGAGGTGACGGGCGAGGGGCTGGCGTCGCTTCTGGGGCTCTCAGGAACTGTGTTAGCTGCGTTTGCGGGGCTGGGCGGCGCGAACCGATCGGAAAACCGCTCTGCCAACTCTTCAAAGCTGAGCCCGCTGAAGATTGCGAGGTAGGCCAGCGGTTGACGGTTTGCCTGTGGTTCGGTGATGCGCCGCAGGGTGTGAAACAGCCTCCGCGAGCTGACATCTTCCTCCATCCTTTGGCATAGTGAAGCCCACTGCCGGCGGTATAGCTTGTTGGCGTGGTGGCGCGCTGCCGCGTACAAGCGGTTGTAGACAGTCCAGTCGGCGGCTCTGTCAGTCCATCGCGCCCGTCGCTTAGTGCGATCTCTCTTCTCCCGCAGATTGAGCAGCTTCATATCCGCTGTAGGCTTCCCTGCCCTTACCTCTGCTCGTTGGGTGGCTGCGAGAGCGCTTCGGACTAGACTTGAAAAGAAATCTGCGCCAGTGGCCGCCGCCTCGTCGACCGCCCGCCTGAACGCACTCCATTTGGTAATGGAGTAGGCACCTTTTTGGCGCGCCTCCATATCAGTGGGTTCGATTAGGATGGAGTAATGATCTGAGTCGCAGAGAGATGGTGATCGGCGCCATGTCGCCTCGATGCCTATGGATGCGAAGGCAACGTCGATGCCAGAGCCAGTTGTTCCTCGTCGTCGAAACGTTGGCTCGCCGGTGTTCAAGGGGGTGAGTCCCAGCTGCTTTGCTCCGTCGTGCAGGTCGTCTGCACGCACGGAGTTGCGCGCACTGCCCCACGCACTATGGTGGGCGTTAAAACCACCAGAGATATTTGGCGCGGGGCACAGCATGAAGACACAGCACGAAAACACAGCGCGTTCCACGCGACAGCTTGACGCACATAAACACTGGCCACCGTCGTGTCAACACCACCGACGCGCACTGTCACAACTACGCACTACTGGGCGTTCGATGTCGCCACTGCCGAGCCGACGAGCTTGTTCTGGGCGTCCTGCCGCACGTATATAGCGCACCTTGATTTCCCGGGCGATGAGATGTGTCTCAGGTGGTTCAGTATCAATGGCAGATGCCGGGGCTAACAAAAATTTTTCCTTCCTTTTTACTATTATTTTAATAAAACCACTCACTACTACTTCTTTATACCTTCCTTTACGGCGCGGCTCAGGTATCCACAGATATATTTCAGGCAGTTGCTGCGTCCTTTCCTTTCCTCGAAACCATTTAATGTTTCATTTATTTCTTGTCCATAAGGTGGAGTTCGTGTCTCCTCTATTTTTTTTTGTTGGTGTTGTTTCTTTGTACCCATCAGCAGTGATGTCCTTAAATACGGGGCATTTATGTTTTAATGTGTTTTTTGTGACATTTGATGTAAACACTTGTGGAATAAGAGGAGTACAAAATTCCTGTCATGTTGAGCACAATTGTTACTTGAGCTGTGATGCAGAAATAGCAGTGATTTTTAACGCAACTAATGCGCTACAGTCCGTCCTGTATCAGAACGCAAAACTTTCAGCAAGAGTAGGCTGGCTCCGTTTGCGCACTTTCCTCCCGAAGTCTTTTATCGAGTGTTTTTCCAGTATTTTCTGCGTCTTCATGATTTTTGGCGTTTTCGTACCATCCTCTATAAGTTCTCTGTGTGTTATCACCCTGACCGTATGGAGTCAGTAACCTACACTTTGTGTAATCAACCCACAGCGGTGCTTGAGTGCATGAGCAATGAATATTCAACGCCGTTCATTACCTAGGCGTTGTCTGGCGCTGGAGCGTTCACTTCTCGTTGGCCACCATTAGAGAGTGCGGAAGAGGAGCCGTTGAGAACAACTCTGGAATAATTTTAACAGCGGCACGGCACGCAGTTGTCTTTGCAGTTTTGCATCCATCGAAATACCGCCGCTGCGGCTGGTTTTCTGGGTCCTCCTGCACAGTAGTCGAGTGCACTTACTACTTAGCCACGAAGGCGGGTTGGAGCCGAGCTGGTTGTCGTCGTAGTGGGGTGCGAACTCTTGAGTGGTACAATCATGCTCCGTCCGTCTCTTGCGTCTGGCGCTTTCGGCGTCGCCTTTGCGGATGTCATCGCGAGCTTGCGCATCAGGATTTTCTCAGCGTCCCCCCCCCCCCCGTGCCCTCCTCTCCATGGCCGTTGAAGTCTGAAATTCCACGTAGCAGTCCCGGGTGCTCGTGTTGGGGGCAGTGTTCACGAGGGCGTATTAATGTGGTGACGGCTGCTAATTTTACACGTGCGGGGCAGACTTCATAAAACGTTGAGTACAGGGTCGATCACACTTGTCTACAACGCTCGAGCGGTGGGCTGAAGAGCAAATGAAGTTAAATCTTAGCGCAGCTGCATTGCCGAGGGCAAGGCGCTGATACGTGTGCGTTTCACGTGAATATTAGGCTGCGGTCCAGCGCAAGTATTATCAATGAAAGTGAATACCTACTTTATAATTTCGCTTTGTTTCCACCTGACTGCAGGGCTCGAGAACTACACAAGTGTGATCGACTCGGCACTTATTGAGGATAGTCTAAGGCACTAAAGTAAAACAATGAATTCCGACTTGCGCGCAGAATAGGTGAAAAAATTCAAGGGGGCGCTATGTTGACCTAAAGTACGGTGAGGCGAAAGCTTTTAGCGCGGTGTTGCTGCTTGTGTCACTGATGTGTGCTTAAGATGTTAATTAAGTACTTGCGTTTGCCCTCGTTCTGAGACTCCGTTGAAGCAAGCGCTAGGAGGGAGGTTGTGCTGCACCCGACGTCGTCGACAGCTTCGAGGCGTCCGGCGCGGGCGCGGCGCATGCGCCAGTGGCACCACCTCGGGTATGCGTGGTGAACTACCAATGGTGCAACATGACCTCCAAGATTATTCGAGGGCACTAGCGCCTGCTGATGATCTCGGAAGCCATGGGCGCAAGAGCGTAACGGATGGAGGGACGCACGCACGGACGGACGGAGCATCTGCCAATAAAGGCTTTCGCATTGAAATGTTCTGGGGAAAAGCTACACACGCTGATTCCATCAACAGTTTCGGTGTTCCCAAAGGCGAGCTCTACAGAGGTGTGGAGAAAATGAAAGAATACAAAAAATAGGAACTGCATATAACGTCTTGCAAACCTCAGCGTCGTAGTCTTTCCTGCCACCCAAAACAGCTACTGACAATGTGGCAAGCTTTTTTCGGTCTGGCCTGCAATCACAAAACCTTAAGTTCACGCGCTGCAAGTCTAAACAATTCACTTGTCCATCCAACAGGCATTATTGAAAGACGAATAGATTAGCCATTAGAACAAAAAGATTCGTCTGATCCAGGAAATAAAAAAATATCGGGTAGCTTGGCTGTGGAACTGCCTAGTATGGTACGGGTCATAGAAGAAAACAGTGCCGAGTCCGGTTGGTCAGTGTGTTTATCATTCTAAAAAGTCCGAAAAGATTGCCTAGATATCTCTGGGTAGAGAAGTTCATGTGCCTTCATTGAGAGGATGAGTTAGTATTGATCTCCGTCTGATTTTGGTCTGAGCCATGCTCTATTTTGTCCAGGGGATGGTACAAATTGGGTTGTTTTGAAAGATTCGAAATGAATAACTTTACCTCTATTACCTTCCAACAAGCATTTTCACATTTCATGGGGGGAGTAGGGCCAGGACGGCTGGAAATAACTCGGCGATATTTGTTTTTAATTGCTGCGAATAATACAAATGAAACCATGAAGAGCAAATTTGCTTCGTGTTTTGTCCCGCTACCCCTAGCTTTATCCCCAACTTTCCTCAGTCCTGTTTCCTGGATACCTCGTGGAAATACGCTGCGAGTATTACTGTAGAGATCATGTCTCCCTACCTGACGCCTCATGTTTTATTCGGCATGTACTTTCGAGAAAAGCAAACGCCTGGTGATGCTAATATATTTGACGCACTACTATTGTTAAACTACATGAGGAGAAATTAAGACTACAATACAATGCTGTTGTTTGAAGTGTTTATTTACCGAACTAATTTTTAACCCCATGCTTAGATCCTCTGCTTCAGGTTTCTATTGGTTTCTAGAGCAGCGCAGGTTTCTAGAGCAGAGTTGTTTACGAGCCATTTCTGTCCCGCTGTGCCTACGTAGAGCGGCGTGGCCTTCCACTGGTAAGGCAGGCCCGTAGCACATGTTAGATATCCGTAATATCTCCACAGAGCCGACTTGCTCCCCTGTACACTTCTGGATACCAGTTGTGCAGTGATTTTGGGGTGTGATACGCGTTGGTTTCTTTTCAAGTTTTTGTTATTTCCACGTCCTCGTTTAACTCTGTAGAGGATTTGGGACATTCTATTCGTTCTAAGCTCTAGTGATGTAGGATTAATGCATTATTGTAGAGTGATACATCATATTTCTGTTCACTGTGATACAGTGCTCGCATCATGCTTCACGCGCGAGGTCGTAGGCCAGTTCATTGTTCTGCACCGCTTGTTGTCCAGGAGCCACATTATGGGTGCTGATTCAAAGTTTTTGTCCTTGAGGATCCGAGTGGCCTACTCATGGACCCGGCCCTCGATGTAGTTTCCACGCACGGTTTGAGCGTACTGAAGGCACGACTGCCTCAGCATCAACCCGCAGTAGTCTGCCTCCTTGTCAGGAAGCTTCAGTAGTAAAAATGCCATCACCTGGTCCGCGTGCGTCAGTGTACATTGTTCGTGGAGATGAATTCCAGTTCTTTCAATTGCATTTTGCTCTAGCTTCTCTTCTGCCCTTGTTGTAAGTAGGATGCCTATTCTTGTGGATGGAGCCAACGTGAATTTTTTTTCTCATCTTTGGTTGTATATCCGCTATCAACCTCTTAACCGGAGGAATGGTATTCCGAGTATCGCAACAAGCTTTAATATTGTTGTAGTGGATGAGAATTTATAGATTTGACTTAAGTGTGTCTTTGTTAACTCCTCATCAGTGTGGTGGACAGTGAGCCAAATTAGTCGGCCGTTTGAGGTGTGCGTACGTAACCCCAAGGTTTGTTTCACGGATTTCCTTGCGCATGTGTCCAAAATATTTGGGTCCCCCTTTTTGAGAGAGGGGTCCGACATCACATACAATCCACCGTTGTCATCCGCGCCGACTGCAGGAATCTGAATTCGGCTTCAGTGGCACACAGGTTCTCCTCGCTGCATGCTGGAATATGATAATATAGATAGCAGCAGGCAGCTCTCGTCATCTAGCTGCTGCAATACGATAATAGGGCTAGTTGGTTTTACATACTGGTGGATTGGACGCGCTACCTCTAGGAAACTACGCAGGACGTAAACGAAGACTACAAGACAAGCGCGCTTGACATAAGGTCTTAGTTTTTTTTTTCCTTTGTAACTTCCTAGCGGTAGCCCGTCGAATACAAAGATACACAAGCAGCCAGCCCCAATTTTTCTGCTGCAGCGGCTATATGAGGACAGATATATTCTGCTATATTTATTATCATTTCCCAGTATGCGTAGTTGGCCAGCTGTGTGCCATTTAAAGTGGAATTCAGGTGATTTCAGTTGGCGTGGGCGGCGAATGTTGACCACGAAGTAACGCTGACAGGACGGCTAAGAATACCATTAATTCTGCTCGTCTGCTATTCGATTTTGAATTACTACCGTGCGGTATTACCGCATACTGTTTTTAAAGCTTCTATGGTTTACTGTACTTTAGAATGAAATGGATCTAACCGAATGTGACATCATTCGCTAGGGTGGTAAGGGACCCGGTCCGACCACCTTCGAGAGCGAAATCGACGATGAACCTTGAAGTTATCCACTACAAAGTGTCACGCATAGCATAAGACTCTGTTGTACAATAAGGCATTTGTCCCAGAACATAGCAGCAATAAATTACTTGAAAATTTCTGCTTTTGTGTAAGAGCTACACACAGCGAAAATCGAGAAAAAGGTGTGGCCCTTAGTCTAGTATATACCGTAGTATACATGCGTAATGTTCAGGAGACTGTAGAGTACTGTTTATATCATGTAAAACTGTCATTGTATTCTCTGATGTTTTACAAAAGAAGTTGAAGGAAGATATTTATTTGAACTAAGTGACAGAGTAATACCTTACTGCGCTTCGCTCGGACGGCACACCTTTTCACATGTTGTTCATTAGTGATCCGCTGAGAGTAAAGAAACCGGCATGTTGGGGAAGAGTGCCTTGATCTAGCGCTTAATCAAAGTGAAATTTAAGCAAGATGAGTGTTTACTTTAAGTGATCCGCGCGACTAAATTAACTAGATACCGGACTGGTGCTCTTTATTACAGGGTTTTATAGTCATTTCCTCGCTCTAAGTGCACAGATAGGCTGCCTGTTTTTGTGGTGTTTCACCACTTAAATATCATGTCAGCATCATGGTAACGTTTCTTGGTTCTTAACCACAAAACGGTTCACACGGCAACAAATATTACGATGAAAGAAAACATTATATCCTGTTAACTTATTTATGAGTTACCAAGAAGGCAGTGTTTGAGTAGAAAGATCGGTTGTTTTATTTGTTTAACACCTACCACGCTTGATGTCTGATTCTTAATTACCTTATAACCGATTACGCACCATGGCACAAGAAAAGCTACGGAATTGTACGAGACTTTCTTTCCACCGCGATCGCGTTTGGAACTGTGGGACACGAAAGAAAGAAGGCCTACTCTGCATTAGCACAAAATCGGCAGGATACACTCAAGCGCCTACAATCGCCTCCGAAACATGGACCATAAAATCCACGCAAGCCGGAGAGGGTCGCGAGCAACACTTTTTATGCGAGGGCGCGGGAATCTAGTCAACGTGAGATACACCGACGCGGCGCACTACGCGTCGCGGTCGGCACAGACGGCCAGTGTAGCTAATAATACACTGCAGGAAGTAACCGCAGCCACCATACGTACCACGAGCACTTCGGAGGCCGAAGAGGAAGCTATTGCGCTCAAAGTTGTCTCCAAAATGAAGGGAGAAAGAGCCTACCCCGTCACCGACTCCCAAGAAGCAAGAGAACAGTTTCCACCGCCGCACATCACATCCTGAAGAGCAGGCAAGAGTAATTATTCGGCGTTGTTCTTTATTGAACAACAGGTCACGCGTCTCTCCGTGGAAACAGCGAACGCAAGCTATCGCCCGAGCTTACGGGAACCGAGTCTCTCATTACGGCTCACGATCCCCAGAAACGGTGCTCCGACAGTATACCGCTATTCTTCGGCACCATAGGCCAACCGCCAGACCTGCCCCCTCCACACAGTCCTCACGAGGGAGGAAGCGGTTGCATGGAGACATACATCACACACCCTACCCCACGTAATGCACACCCTGTGACGCCTTTCCCACAATATGTCACACCGCATGGACATGCTCAGCAATCTCAGTTATCCCCAACCACAACCCGACCAGAGGAAGGCCTCGATGACAATTTTTTGCCTCTAAAACAAGCGGGAGCTGGTGCACTGGGTCCGGCTTACAGTGAGAGCCATAGGAGCCCTGGACTAAGGGTCCCTCCACACACAGAGGACTTCCTTTTAAGCTAAAAAATATTTTGCGCCAAAACACTCACTACAATCCATGTAAAAAAAATACCGTAAAGAGCTTTTCTTGCTTCTTTGTGTTTCTCGTGTGACAATTCATTGTGTAATACTCTTGCTGTTTTTCCTGGAAACAATATAATTTTCTCCTCTTCTAAACTGGGTGCCTATCAGACATGCCCCGAGGGTCGAGATTCGCCGCTGTTTATTCTCCGAACTTTCTATATAAACAAGTTTGCCAATCTTCCCGTGTTTGCACAGTGCACTTTAAAGTCTCGCTTCAGAAACGCCCTGTCCTTTGCTTTGTTCCTATTTTCCTTGCTGGCTTTCGCGAAACATTTTTCAGCAGTATATTGAAAAGTCTGTGAGGTTATTGCAGCAATGGCGCCCAAAGAGTGTACAAATGCACCGCGGCCGAGACAAACATCGCGGGAATTTGTCGCTCCATTTAGGAAGACGCGGAGAATAACGGCAGTGACGTCAGAGGGCGCACAAAACCCGCTCCCATACAACCGGCGAATCTCCTGTAAACAAAGGCTCGTTCGCTCGTTGTACCAAGAAGAACCGTGGGAGAAGGAAGTGGTAGTGCGTATGTTGTCACGGAGAAAGGCTGGTAGAAAAAGGATGAGAGTAGAATATAGAATATTCTTATGTTTCTTTTCTCATTTATTTTATGTTTCTCTCCTATTTTCGTCTGCGGAAGTGGAAACACAGGCAGAGGAGGGCACTTACCCCTGAATTAATAAACAGTCCCGGGAGCGAAGTTCAATTCGCCGAAGCACATGACTTCCGGTTCGCTACGCCTGAATGCTGCATGTAAGCTGCCATTTGAGTTACCACCTGGGCACCTGGGAATGTCCAGTGGCGCTGTTTGGATTCATTATTCATTTTACCCAAGGTTTTTGTTGGGAATATAGCAGTGCTTTGTGTGTTTCTGAAGGAATGAGCCGCGTCTTGTACAGTGATGCGCTGCACATTCTTTGGTTCTTGTGCTTGTCTTGTACGAATCGGTGAATGTGCAGATATTTAAGCCTCACCTCTTACCACATATTCTGTATTTTATGTGTGTGTATAAATCGCACTTGGCCAAGGGTAAGACACAAAGGAGAGGGGCGTGTGTAGGACAGAATGGGGGCGGTATGCTGTTATGATTTACAGGAAACCCACAGACATTGATGGCCATTTACGATCACTTTGCGAACTTGACGATGTCTCCTCTGAATCTTTTAACATAGTAGCCTACTATGACGATGCTTGCTTCTTGTACTATATTTTTTTCCCCGAGTCGTAATCTACCCTTGTGTGGATTGCGTACCTCAGGACAAGGGCTGTGAAGGGTTGTTGTGCTTGTCTTGTACGAATCGGTGAATGTGCAGATATTTAAGCCTCACCTCTTACCACATATTTTGTATTTTATGTGTGTGTATAAATCGCACTTGGCCAAGGGTAAGACACAAAGTAGAGGGGCGTGTGTAGGGCAGAATGGGGGCGGTATGCTGTTATGATTTACAGGAAACCCACAGACATTGATGGCCATTTACGATCACTTCGCGAACTTGACGATGTCTTCTCTGAATCTTTTAACATAGTACCCTACTATGACGATGCTTGCTTCTTGTACTATATTTTTTCCCCAAGTCGTAATCTACCCTTGCGTGGATTGCGTACCTCAGGACAAGGGCTGTGAAGGGAAACTTTCTCTACGTTTTGTTATTCTTTTCTAACAAGACCTACTTGGTTATATAAATTACATGACTGGTCTTTTGCTGTTCAAGCTGCAGCCTGATGATCGAAGTTGTGGTCGTTTAATAATAATAATAACTTCTTTACTTCCATCAGTGATGGAGGAGACTGCGAGTAAATGTCGCTTGAGAGGCAAGCGACTTGACTAGAGCCCGCAGCCTCCTTTACAAGGAAAACAGCGATTGAGCAGGAGATATACATAGCAATTGACCACATGTGAAATTTGCACAAAAAATAAACTCAAAAACACAAATTACCTGAAAAACGCTCTTTAATTATTTAAGAAAGATTGAGTGACAAAGTGTTAACGTAAAGCTCGTACGTCAGTTATATATATATATATATATATATATATATATATATATATATATATATATATAAAGACGTGATTTCAGAAACAAATTTAAAAGTGTTGGTAGTGTGTATGATATCTTTTGTGTAGAATAATGACTCCAGGTCCTTGAAAAAGAGTTCTTTGTTATAGGCTGACAGCCACGAGGGCACAGCGTTTTCACTAGGTCTACCTGTGGCTTCTGAGACTCTGGAAATGTACCTGATGCAACGACATGTCGTCGGTGGAATACGAACCCATCCTGTTCAACATTGTGAAATTCAGAGGTCGTGATTTCGGGTGTCCAACCAGCGGCATGTGGTTTTTTTTCTGCAAGTGTTCTGCTCTTTCTGATTGAGTTCGGGATTCAATAGCGGTGCGTCATCGAGAAGCTCAACGGGGCCGTCATCACCATTTAACTGTCCTTAATGGCCCCCGAAGGTACGATTTTCACAAGTTCATTGAATTGTTTGTTTCTGAAAAGTTTCCATTGTTTATGTTTTCGCGGCTCTCCGGACACTCCTTCGGCAATCATATACATATTTATGACTAAAAAATTAGGAGTTCAAAAAGGCTTAGCTTGGTTATGCCTGGAAGATTGCGAAAGCAATACCCTTGGCTGCGCCTTGGTTCGGCTGATGGTGTGGACATGGTTGCCCTTTGTTAAACTTAAGGCTATACATTGTTTTGCTTGGTTTCTGCTATTGATATCCTTGGTACACTTATGACTTATCTGTGTTATGACTTATAACTGACACCTCCGACATAAGGTAAAGTGACGTATTTTGGTAGTGGCGTTGGTTTTTGTGCGTTGATTTCTTGACGAATGTTGTGTTTTTGACGTCGCATGGTTTTTGAATTAAGTCTTTTGGGTAGCCGTTCTTGATGAGTTCTTTGAACATCGTGCGTTGTTCTGTTTTTCTGTCAAGTTCTGTGCTGCAGTGTGTCTCAGCTCTTCTGAACAGCGTCTTCACCACTGATGCTTTATGGACTGTCGGGTGGTTCGAAGAGAAGTGGAGATACAGGCCTGAGTGGGTTGGTTTGCGGTATACGGAGAATTGAAGGGTATTGTCGTTTCGGGACACGAGGACGTCCAAAAAAGGCATGGAGTTTTCTTGTTCCACCTCTAGCGTGAACTGAATGTCATGTTCTACGGAGTTTAAATGATGAAGGAAATTTTGAGTCTCAGATTTTTTGATGACGGCGAAGCAGTCGTCGACGTATCTGAGGAAAATCTTTGGTTTAGGGTGGAATGAGTAGAGGGCTCGTTGTTCGACGTGTTCTATTGTTAAATTGGCCATGACGATAGAGATGGATGCTCCCATTGGTGTTCCTTTCACTTGTCGGTAAAATTCCCCGTTTGACGAGAAGTATGTGTTTGATAGGCACAACTCCAGGAGGCGGCACACATCATTTACACTCATCGGGGTTCATGCGCTGAGTGTGTCGTCGCGTTGTAGGGCGTCACGGGTAGCGGCCACCGCAAGCTTAACGGGGATGTTTGTGAAAAGGGACACCACGTCGAAGGAGACAAGGCATTCGTCGGCCTCAATGGTGGCTTGGGACCCCAGTTCGATGAAGTGACTGAAATGACGGATATGGGTTGGTGTTTTCCTGCGATTGGAGATATTTGTTTGTGAAGGTATTTTGACAACGAGCGAAGAGGGGAACACCGGAAGTCGACAATCGGGCGCAAAGGGATCTCCGGTTTTAGGACTTTGGGCAGGCCGTAGAATGCTGGAGCCGATCCGTTGGTGCTCAGTAACTGAAGGTAGTGGTTTCGGAAGGGGGGGTGTTTTTCGAATACTTCTTTCAATGTTTTGTTTAGCCATGCTTGGGTAGTTGTTGTGGGGTCCTTCTTCAATTTCGCATATTCTTGACTGCAGAGTAAGGTGGATATTTTCTATACGTAGTCCCGTCTGTCCAGAACGACTGTTGTGTTGCCCTTGTCCGCTGGGAGGGTCACTATGTTAGTGTCTGTCTTGAGGTCTTGCAGGACATGCTTTTCGTCCGGATTTAGGTTTGATTCTTTTCGGCGTGCTTGCACTGATTTGAGTACGCCTATTGTTCTTTAGCATTTTTCGCAGTCAAAGAGGAATCACTGCTTCCACTGCTTCCAATTACTTACAAACACAGCACTACATGTTTCCTCTCGAAATGAGCATAAATTGAAGTTTCTTGCATACCATTGCCACACTTATTTGTTTAAACAATCATTTTTTCCGCCCACCATAAACTTTCTCACCAAATACGTTCACATAACCTCACCTCGCACTTGCAACCTTACACGCTTCGTAATCCGATGCCCGAAGTAGATTTAAGCAAAAACGGCATCCTTAGTCTTTTACGTAATCTAGACATAAAAAAGTCATCAGGTCCGGACAAAATATCTAATGTTTTCCTTAACAGATACGCAATCTGGGTAGCAGAGTACTTATATGTAATATATAAAACATCGTTAGAATCCTGTGTGATACCAGATGACTGGCGCCTTGCAAGGATAGTTCCGATTCACAAATCTGGATCCCCTCTAGAACTAAATATTTACAGACCAGTTTCCTTAACATCCACAACTTGTAAACTGCTAGAACATATTTTATTTAAAGCGATTATAACACATTTAGAGAATAACCATTTACTTCATGCAAATCAACATGGATTTAGGGCTGGTTTATCCACAATAACACAGTTAGCTGAGATAACGGATGATTTTATGAATGAGCTGAATATGAGAGGTCAAATCGATGCAGTGTTTCTGGACTTTTCCAAAGCGTTCGATGTAGTTCCGCATGCCGATTTAGTAACTAAGCTGCTCTCAATGGGCATTGAACGCAATATCATCCGTTGGATAGAATCTTATTTGTCCTCAAGAAAACAATACGTTGCTGTTAAAGACTGCGTTTCTAGTACACTGAAAGTGCACTCAGGGGTGCCACAGGGGTCAGTTCTCGGTCCCTTGTTGTTCTTAGTTTATATCAATGACATCTATTTATCTGTTCAATCGCCTGTGAAGATCCGGTTGTTTGCGGACGATTGTGTTATTTATACTAATGTAAATCATCACTCCGACCAAGTAAGACTTAATGACGCGTTGCACTCAATTAGCGTATGGTGTGAAACATGGGGACTGAAGCTAAACACTTTGAAGACGGCAGCTATTACATTTACCAACAAGAAAGAACCCTTAGATTTTGCTTATATTATTAAGAATTCTTATATTCATAAAACCCAGCGAGTGAAGTATTTAGGTGTTACACTCACAAGCAATTTAAGTTGGGAACCCCATATAGAAAACGTTTGCAGCAACGCGCTAAAAAAGCTGGCATTTTTGAAACGGAAATTGCGCCGTACTTCATCAACCGTTAAGTTAACAGCATACAAAGCTCTTCTCAGACCAAAATTAGAATATGCGGATTTATTCTGGAGCCCTCATGAAAAATATTTAATCAAGAAAATAGAAAGAGTGCAAAATTTAGCTTTGCGGTTTATATACTACACATACTCGCGTTTTTCAAGCGTGTCCGTTCTTCGCGACAGGGCGAAATTGAAAAAACTAGTTCATCGCAGAATTGTATCTCGCATCAAATTTTTATATCAGCTGTACCATGGTCACTACAAAATAGCGCGTGAATGTTATTTACCCGAGCCCCCCATGCGCTCTGCTCGTACAAACCACAACAAAACAATTAAGCAACCATTAAGTAACCTTAACATCCATCAATATTCCCTTTTCCCTATGCAATTTCACTATAGAATAAATTACCCGAGGAAGTAGTTAACGCTAATACAATAGAATCGTTCGTTCAGCTTTCAAATAACCTTTTCTTTGACCTCTAAAATTGCCGCAATGAGAGCAGTTTCTTTTGCGCTACGCTTTTTCATTGTTATTTTGTTTACGTATTGCACTGTTGTACGTTCATGTTTATTTCTGTTACGTATAGTGTTACAATGATGTATGTGCATGTTTATTGTGTTCTTAATTGCTAATTGGCAATGGTAATTTACGTTGTTGTATGTACCCACTCCTGCTTGGGCCCGAATAGGGCCTGCAGTATTTGTAAATAAAAAAAAAACACTACCGCGCGAGGGCTCAACTGCTGTTCCTCAGAGCCTAATAAAGGTATACGTTTAAAATTGCTAAATGAGTAGCCTCTCTATCCTTTTAGACTCGTGCCTATGCATGTCACTTTTTTTTTAAGAAAACACATAGACAGGAGTATAAACATACGCATAAACCACTCATGGTGCATCTAACTTAACTGTCAGGTGAGGTGAAATGAGTCGCAGAGTATCTTCTTGCATCCCTGATTTCTGCGTCGTTATCCTGGCAATCATTCTGACGACTTGCTCGCTCACGAACCGGAGTTTCCGGAGGTTGAGGAAGTGGTTGCAGTTGTTATTTATATTCATACCCAGTATCTTGACGGTCTGAGCTTACTAGATGGGCGAGTTGTGAACGCGAATGTTGAAGTTGTCCTGATTCTTGCATTGATGGAAGACTATGAGTTCAGATTTCTCGAGAGAGCACGTTAGTCCACACGCCCCTGCATAAATTTGAACTGTTCTTGGCATTGTTTGTAGTTGTTCTGCAATCATTCTCATACTTCCCGTGGTTGTCCAGACGGTTATATCATTAGTGTACTGGGCGTGGAGCAGGCGCTGTACCTGACATAGAAGCGGTGGGAGATTTAGAAGTGCAGTGTAGAGGAGAAGTGGGGAGAGTACTGCCCCTTGTGGAGTGCCTCTCAAGCCCATCTTCACTTGGATTGTTTGTTTGGTGCCGGTGCTGATGGTTCTGTACATAAAGAAATCGCAGATGCATGAGTAGTCTAACTGGGCGCAGTTCGTGCTGTGGAGGTTGTTGAGGATCCTGGAGTGCTTGACGCCGTCAAACGCTCCCGAGAGGTCGAGAGTTACAAGCGCTCAGTTACTGTTCCTGCGCGCGAGATCAATGACTTCGCGTTTGAGTTACAGAAGCACATCATGGGTGGACTAGTGTGCACTTATTACAAACATCGTGTTTGTAGCTCCAGATGTGCCTGTAGCTCGTTGTCCTCGGGATAGTTGGAGGGAAGCGCGTAGACCGCCTTTTCGACGAGTTTGCCTGCGACCGATGTGAGGGATATGATGCGCAGGTTTTCGATATTAATTTTCTTGCCGCGTTGGAGGATAAAGTGTACATTGGCTGTTTTCCATGCCTGTGGAGTGGTTCCAGTGCACCAGCATTCTTTTATGTAATCTCCTTGGTTAAAGTCGAAATGAAACACGCCGAACAAGCTGCGGAAGAGAGTAGTAATCGGTTACTCGGGTTTTGGGGAAAGGGAAGGGCGTAGTATTTGTCTCAAATCTCGGCGGACACCTGAACTGCGAAGTTAGGAAAGTGATAAAAGCGGAAATGAGAGAACTAAGAGGTGCCGTAGTGCAGGGGTGGAATAATTTCGGCCACCAAGGGATCTTTAATGTACTAAACATACCCCTTTCATTGCGAAAGCTTTTACTGGCTCATACTCGCAGTGTCCGTCCGTCCGTCCGTCCGTCCATCCGTTCATGACACTAACTCGACAAGAAAAAAGATTTGTGCACGATGGGATTCGAACAATCATCCTTCTGTTCCTCGGCAGATCTTGCTAACGAGTACGCTACTTCCTGCCAACGCATATGTAGTTCTTGTCAAGGACGCTGGAGAGTGTATTCAGAAAGGCGTCGAATCATAAGGATGGCTTCCAAATGCCCTCCAGTGTCTCCAGTATATAAAATTCATAATAAATTGTGTACTTAAAATCTTAACCACACATTAGTACAGAAGCAGAAACACCGCGCTAAAGAGTTTGCTCGCTCAAATTTAGGTCAACAAAGTGTCCTCTGAATTTTTAAACGCGGTTGCATGTGAGCACTGTTGCAACAACACGTGCTCGAACTCCCTCACATGGAACGATATGCTAGGCGCTTACGCAGCATTTGCCACCGCAGTTATGGTAGAGTAGCCAAGGGCGAAATTTTACGTAGGCTGCATTGCGAGAGGGCCTTAGATGTCGCTTTGGTGGAACGTCGGGCTCTGAAGAGAGCACGTATGCGGGAGGCAGCAGCCAGATTCATCTGAGGCGTAGAAAACAGCGAACGCTCCCGGACAATTTACCGGAAACGCACTGCCCAAGAGGATCAAAGCCGAGCCAAGTCGTCTACTGAGTCGGAGTACCGGTACCAAGGTTCGAACCCTACTGTCGCGGACGCATATCGATGGAAGCAAAACGCATAAGACGCCCGTGTGCTGTTTGATGTGAATAACAATAATATTATTTGATTTTTGTGGAAAGGAAATGGCGCAGTATGTCTCATATATATGTGGACACTTGAACCGCGCCGTAAGGGAAGAGATAAAGGAGGGAGTGAAAGAAGAAAAGAAGGAAGAGGCGCCGTAGTGGAGGGATCCAGAATAATTTAGACCACCTGGGGATCTTTAACATGCGCTGGCATCGCACGGCACAAGGGCACCGTAGCGTTTCGCGTCCATCGAAACGCGGCCACCGCGGTCAGGTTCGAACCCGGCTACTCCAGGTAAGTAGCCGTACGCACTATTCAGTGAGCCACCGGGGCGGGTTAGTGATGTGAGTGCACAGTAAAGATCCCCAGGCGGCCGAAGTTATTCCGAAGCCCTCCACTATGACACATCTTTCTTGCTGTCAGCTGTGAATCCCTCCTTTACCCCTTCCCTTGCGGTCGGTTCAGGTGTCCACCGAGATATGTGGGACAGCTACTGTGTGGTATCCTTTCCTCAAAAACCAATTTCATTTTTTTCTGGGCCAATACATTTCTCACAAAATAAATCTGCAACCTTGCCCGAACAGCAACACAACTGTCACACTTTCAAGCATAGAGGCAGCCACGAATGAGTTAGACAACAGTAAGTGATAGAAATGCAAAATTTCAAGGCGAAACGTTAAAGATCCCCAAGTGGTCGAAATTATTCCGGAGCCCTCCACTACGGCACCTCTCTCTCTTTTTTCTTTCACTCCCTCCTTTATCGCTTCCTTCTGGCGCGGTTCAGATGTCCAACGATATATGAGACAGATACTGCGCCATTTCCTTTCCCCCAAAAACAAATTATTAAAAGTTAGCGCTCGTCATCACTGATGTCACGGGTGTAATAAAAATTCACGCAATTTGCTGTCAAACACTGAAAACAAAGCACTGTATATCCATAGCACGCACGACACAGAAATTTGAGCTTCGAATATACTTTGCATCCAGTAAGCAGGCCGCATGGTTTATGTATCAGTTGTATAAAGCGCACGTATGCTGCCGTTCAAACTCAACGTCTGTGAGGTAAGCAGAAGCTTTGTCCTCACACTTCAAGAAATGAAAATAGTTTTGAGGGGAAGCGCTTCACTAAGCCAGCTTTTCGAGCCGTCAGCTGGGCCGCAAGTTCAGGCTTCAATGTAGCTAGAGGTCAGCGGTGCCGCAAGATTCACCTTGAATGCAGGCTGTAGCTAGACGGTAAACCGTGAGCCTAACTGGTGGTAGTCAGGTTCGACACACGACGTCAACCACAGAAGCAACATCAGCTTCTGTTACACCAACTACATCGACTTTGACCTTTCGAATTTGACCTTTACATTTGACTTTCACTTTTGACTCTGACCTTGAACTTCGGTGAAGCGGGAAAGCATCAGCCGGCATCGCATGCTCAGGTCACGAAAGTGGGTTCTGCATAAAACGCAAGTTCACGTTGATGCGTTCGTTATAATTATTATTATATAAAACGCCAGTTCACTTTGATGCGTTCGGCGGAATGAACGCTAGGTGTGATCGATGCGACGCCTGCAGTGGAGGTGGTGGTCATTGCTATGAATTGGGGGAGGGGGACGCTGGCCTCGTAGTATGTTGGCCCTTTCGGCATCACTCTACATCGGAACCAGTTGCGAGCGGCCGGAAATTACGCCTGTCTCATATATATCAGTGGACACTCCAGTCGCGCCGTAAGAGAAGGAAAGTGAAATAAAGTTGGTTTTAAGGAAAGGAAATGACACCTGTCACATATCTCAGTGGTACTCGAACCATGCCGTCAAGGAAGGAAAGTAAAATGAAAGTTGGTTTTAAGGAAAGGAAATTACGCCTGTTTCACTTATGTTGGGGGACACCCGAATCGCGCCATAAGCGTAAGAAAAATGGCAGTTGGTTTTAAAAAGAGGAAATGACGCCTGTGTCAAATAGCGCCATTGGCTTCCTCCGAAAGAATTTATTTTTCATTTTGGCTTTCTGGATTTATCTGCAAGGTTTTCGCATTGTTTGGTACCGGACTTGGTCCCATATCTCCGCATACAACGAGCAATAATACAGTTGTAAATATCACCAAAGCCATAATAAATGTATATTGTCTTGCGTGAGCGCCTTTAATGTTCTTTAAAACAAAGTAAGATGTTTATTAAATAAAAAATTTGGCTGAAGGTTTAGCTTGGTTAAGCCTGGAAGATTGCGAAAGCAATACCCTTGGCTGCGCCTTGGTTCGGCTGATGGTGTGGACATGGTTGCCCTTTGTTAAACTTATGCTATACATTGTTTTGCTACCATCAACGTCATGTCACCGTCTGGTTCGGCCGTGATGAGAGACTTCTCCCGATTCTTATTCAAGCGCTCCTCCTTCTCTTGGGCTCTCTGCTTTCGCCTCGCCTCATGCGTTCTCTCTTCTTGGCTGCATACTGCGCTCTTCTTTTAGCAAGACGCTCTGCTCTCCGTTTCAGCGTTTCTTCAGCACGGCGCTTTCTTCTGTTGAAGTTGTAGCGTTCCATACCATTCATAGATGCAGCATCGTCACCCTTTGAAGCATCCATGATAGTCTCTTCGGCATTAAGAGTGTCCATGAAACTTGTCTCCGAACTACTGGTTGTCTCCACAGTTTCGCTACCGTTAACGCCACTCATTAAACTTGGCCCTGAACTTGTGGATGCACCCGCATCAAGCGATGTTGATCGGCGTGCTCGCCACGCTGCTGCATACGCACGTGTTTTAGCTCGCCGTTCTTCTGTTTCTTCAGCACGGCGCCGTCGCTTGGCCGCAGCAGATCCTTCCAGCCTCGCCTTGTACACCTCATCCGACATAGTGCAAGGCAGCGCGCCGACCACTGCGAGGAGCCGAGCTGTAGCCCCATTTATCCTCCTAGCGTGACGTCACACCAGCGAGCGCCCTCTCTCGGTATCGCCACAGCAGTGGCGCGCATGGCTTCGCTTCCAACATCGATGCCGCGAGCTGGGGCCCCGTCTCTCGGTCTGGCGAGACGTCACACTATCACGTGACGCGCAGCTGTGTAAGGAGGCGCTACTACCACCGATGGGCCGAAAGTGCGATCAGTATTGCTTTCGCAATAAAAATAGGCTGGGGTTTAGCTCCGGTTTAACCTAGTTGGATTGCGAAAGCTTCGTTTCCTCGGCACGTCGTCTACGCAGCGTCTCATGCTGACGCTCTCGAGAACTCAAACCGGTCTCTTTCGCACTCCGGGACGTGGAACGCCTTCTTCTAGCCCCATCTTCGTTACAACGCTTCTCGAGTCGTGCGGCGCGTTCTTCGCGTTGAGCGCGTTTTTTCTTCCTCGCTTCGTTCTGTCGTTGTTGCGTCTCTTCCTCGCTTCGTTCTGTCGTTGTTGCGTCTCTTTCGCGCTCTCCATAACGACTACAATACGCTGACTGACTGATGTTTCTTATAGGAAGAAGGAAACGGAAAGAGCACGGGCCTGCCAAATTGCTCAAGCCGAGCCACGCTGGCTGCCGCGCGCTGAAAGTAGGAGAGTTAAAGGACAGGAGAGCAAAGAGTGAAAGAAAATACGCGCCGCGGTAATAGTCCCCGGCCGACCCGTTCCAGAGTGCTGGAATCCAAGCACTCCGCCATATTCTAAACATAAGTTTAACACCTTATGTCCAAGGACCCTCTGCAGATATTAAATCAGGTATCAGGTATGAGCCATAGCCATAGCTACAATACAGTAAGGCGAATCTTATATATATATATATATATATATATATATATGTATATATGAGATTCGCCTTACTGTATTGTAGCTATATATATATATATATATATATATATATATATATATATATATATATATATATATATATATATATATATATATAGATTTAAGAGAAGTGGGCACTTCTACAAAGACACTTTTATTTATCAACGTTTCGACCGCGGTGCGGTCTTCTTCAGGACTGTAGTGGTCTCGCGTCAGATGGACGTTTTAAGTTTGTGAGCTCAAGAGGAGGGAGAAAGGAGTGTTACACGCAAATAGCAACAACGGTTCAAAAAACTGAAAAAAAAATAAAGATGGGGGTGCGGGGAGCAGACCGGGACAATATTGGGGGAGGAAGCAAAAAAAAATAGAAATAAAATAAAAAAGGGGGGAAAACTAGTATAGTAAGGAAGGGTGGGGTACAAAAGGAGATGGCGAAACGAGAGAAAGGGAGAGGAAGACGGTGCGGGGGACATGGGCAGCACGGAAACAAAACACAAACAAAATGCACAAACACAAAGGGCGCCGCTGCAGATGCGTGGCCAAAGAGGAGCCGCTGCGCAAATGACACTGGCAGTGACGAACAGGCCAAACCAGGCGCCTTTTGGGGGTCTCACTAATTTCCGGTGAGCCGAGGGCTAGAACGTTAAGGAAGGAGTGGGCTACGTTAACGAGCACATGTCTAAGAACTTACTCACGGGGTCTGGGTTTCACTGAACGGTGCAACCCTCTCCGTGGGTGGGTCGTTGAACCGACCTCGCCGGGAATACTTGTTTGTAGGGGAGGAGGGCTGGGCTAGCTGTGTGCAAAGATTTCAGATTGTCGGAAAATGTAAGGAAAGAACGTCAAAAACTTATCAATACTGCACGAGGCAGGATAGTGTAAGTAAGGAGGGGTATGATTGCCTGGGATATACACTAGGAGTTATAAAAGGTATATCTGAGTTAGCCAATTAACGAGAAGTGTAGTATTATTTTGTTTGGAGGTCGTGAATAAAAGAAAGGGTACCAGGCTTTTCGTTAAGACCTTCTTGAATAGTATTAAACTTGTGGATAAAATAGGATTCACGCTGTTCACGTTCTCGCCTGTTTTTGAAGCCCCCTTGAATAATTGTTACTTTTAGTTGGTCAAATGGGTGTCCTTCTGCGTTTACATGCTTGGATAGGGGAAGGTTTGGGAGAGACTTGGCGTGTGCGCGGTGATTGTTAAATCGAATGCGGAATGCAGTGTTTGTCTGTCCTATGTATTGCTGGTTACACAAAGTGCATTCAAGAAGGTAAATAATGTTTGATGAGTCGCAGTCAAAGTTACCGTTGATTGAATGCTGGAAAACTGACCTCGTACTAGTTGCGGAACACGTAGTCTGCATGTGCTTGCAAACTTTGCAGCGACCCTTACCACAGGGCTGGCATCCATATTGTGGGGTTTTGTGTTCCTTGGAGTGGACTAGGTGGTTCTGAATGTTTTTGGCACGCCTGTAAATCACGCGGGGTGCGCATGTAAATATTTTCGATAGTCGTTGACTTTGCTGGAGAATGTTAAAGTGCTTATTAAGAATTCTGTTTATGTTCGGTGCGTTACTGTTAAATGTGAGGATAAGGTTTGTAGTGTAATCATTTCGGTTATCTATTTGGTGCCCCTGGAGTATTTGACTACGGTTAAGATTTGAAGCTCTGCTTATGGCGTCATCAATAAGGGAACGTGGATAGCGCTGTGTTAAGAGCACGTTGCGCATGTGTTCGGAGTTTTCATTAAAGTCTAGGTCGTTAGAGCAGATTCTTCGAAAACGATGGGCCTGCGAATAAGGGATGCTGGTTTTGCAGTGACGGGGATGGGCGCTTTGAAAATGTAGATATTTTTGTGAGTCGGTTGGTTTTCTATAAACGGTTGTACGAACTGACCCCTTGTCCACCAGAATGTCAACATCAAGAAAATTGATTTGACTGGCTGAGTAGGTGTGCGTAAACTTTACGTTTGGGTGCACGGAGTTGAAACTGTCAATGAAATGGATAAGTTGTTGTTCTGTGTTTGTCCATATTATAAAAATATCATCCAAATAGCGCTTGTAAAAGTACGGCTGGATTGTACAAGAAGAAAGAAATTTTGACTCTATATGATGCATGAAGATATTGGCATAATTTGGGGCCATTCTTGTTCCCATAGCGGTGCCACTTACTTGCAGATAATATTGATGATCAAATTCGAAGCTATTATATTCTAACACAATTTTGGCTAGTGTTCCTAACACGTTTGGGCTTGGAGATTCATGAGGTTTCTGCTGTTCATAAGATTCTAAAAGGGCTGCAATGCCGTCGGCATGGGGAATGTTTGTGTATAAAGATGTTACATCCATGGTCACAAGAAAGGCTCCTTCTGGTAATGTTATATTGTCTATCTGGCGGAGAAAGTGGTTTGTATCTTTGATGTAGGATGGATGTGTGGCTGGAATGTGGCTAATTAGAGTGTCAATGTACTTTGATATTGGTTCTGTGAGAGTGCCGATTCCTGAAATTATTGGCCGTCCAGGAATACCGGCTTTATGTAATTTAGGGAGCATGTAGAAACGCCCAGGAGAAGGATGGGTAGCCGTGAGTGCCTTGCATAGTTTCGGGGAGATTTCATTGTGTTTTATGAGGTCGAGGAGAATGTCAGATATAGCTTTTGAGTGCTCGTCGGTGGGGTCGCCATGCAGTTGTTTATAAAAATGGTTGTCAGAAAGCTGTCGGATGCCTTCTGCTATATAGTCATCCCTGTTCAAGATAACAATGCCTCCGCCCTTATCAGCTGGCTTTATGACGATGTCGGTACGGTTGCTGAGCGCCTCGAGAGCAGTACGTTCTCTTTTAGAAAGATTGTCTGGTCCTAACCTGCGGTTCTTAAAATTTTCAACAATGTCATTTTGAACTGCCTTAATATAGATATCCAAGTGTTTTTCCCGCCCGATGTTGGGAGTCCAATTTTGGTTTGCTGGGTGGAAGTCCGTGTTTTGGTGGGGGTTTCCGGGCTTATCAAAGAAGTATTCTCTCAGGCGAAGTTTTCTGGCGAAGTCGTCAAGATCTTTCAGGAGTTGGAATTCATTGAATTTGCCTGTGCGGGGGCAAAAAGTCAGCCCTCTAGATAGGACGGCTCGCTCATACTCTGTGAGCGGTGTTAGAGATAGATTGGTGATGTTGTCTACACTGTGATGGCCCTGTTTTGAGAGTGTTTGCCCTTGGCTGACCTTTGACTGAGCGATATCGGGGTTGGGAGAATTTGATCCAACCGCACTTAGTACTTCTTTCATCCATTCGTCTGGGGAACACTACAAACCTTATCCTCACATTTAACAGTAACGCACCGAACATAAACAGAATTCTTAATAAGCACTTTAACATTCTCCAGCAAAGTCAACGACTATCGAAAATATTTACATGCGCACCCCGCGTGATTTACAGGCGCGCCAAAAACATTCAGAACCACCTAGTCCACTCCAAGGAACACAAAACCCCAAAATATGGATGCCAGCCCTGTGGTAAGGGTCGCTGCAAAGTTTGCAGGCACATGCAGACTACGTGTTCCGCAACTAGTACGAGGTCAGTTTTCCAGCATTCAATCAACGGTAACTTTGACTGCGACTCATCAAACATTATTTACCTTCTTGAATGCACTTTGTGTAACCAGCAATACATAGGACAGACAAACACTGCATTCCGCATTCGATTTAACAATCACCGGGCACACGCCAAGTCTCTCCCAAACCTTCCCCTATCCAAGCATGTAAACGCAGAAGGACACCCATTTGACCAACTAAAAGTAACAATTATTCAAGGGGGCTTCAAAAACAGGCGAGAACGTGAACAGCGTGAATCCTATTTTATCCACAAGTTTAATACTATTCAAGAAGGTCTTAACGAAAAGCCTGGTACCCTTTCTTTTATTCACGACCTCCAAACAAAATAATACTACACTTCTCGTTACTTGGCTAACTCAGATATACCTTTTATAACTCCTAGTGTATATCCCAGGCAATCATACCCCTCCTTACTTACACTATCCTGCCTCGTGCAGTACTGACAAGCTTTTGACGTTCTTTCCTTACATTTTCCGACAATTTGAAATCTTTGCACACAGCTAGCCCAGCCCTCCTCCCCTACAAACAAGTATTCCCGGCGAGGTCGGTTCAACGACCCACCCACGGAGAGGGGTGCACCGTTCAGTGAAACCCAGACCCCGTGAGTAAGTTCTTAGACATGTGCTCGTTAACGTAGCCCACTCCTTCCTTAACGTTCTAGCCCTCGGCTCACCGGAAATTAGTGAGACCCCCAAAAGGCGCCTGGTTTGGCCTGTTCGTCACTGCCAGTGTCATTTGCGCAGCGGCTCCTCTTTGGCCACGCATCTGCAGCGGCGCCCTTTGTGTTTGTGCATTTTGTTTGTGTGTTTTGTTTGCACGTTTTGCTTCGTACGCCGTGCTGCCCATGTCCCCCGCACCGTCTTCCTCTCCCTTTCTCTCGTTTCGCCATCTCCTTTTGTACCCCACCCTTCCTTACTATACTAGTTTTCCCCCCTTTTTTTCTTTTATTTCTATTTTTTTGCTTCCTCTCCCAATATTGTCCCGGTCTGCTCCCCGCACCCCCATCTTTATTTTTTATTTTTTTTCAATTTTTTGAACCGTTGTTGCTATTTGCGTGTTACACTCCTTTCTCCCTCCTCTTGAGCTCACAAACTTAAAACGTCCATCTGACGCGAGACCACTACAGTCCTGAAGAAGACCGCACCGCGGTCGAAACGTTGATAAATAAAAGTGTCTTTGTAGAAGTGCCCACTTCTCTTAAATCTTTATTCTGCGGAGCCAACGCAACCTATATATATATATATATATATATATATATGTATATATATATATATATATATATATATATATATATAAATATACCCCGCGCGAGGCGACACCTCCTCTCCCTCTACCTCAGCGGAGCATATCTAGCGGAACGACCGGCGACGGCAGTGGCGTCGACGGTGGCGCCATCTGTTGGAGAGCGGCTGCGGCGTTGCTAGGAAACGGCGGCACAAGGTCGTTTGTCGGTCAGCGCATACAGCATACGCCTGCCTACATACGGCATACGGCGCGACGAGCGAAATGGCTTGCTGGCTGGCCTCGAAAAGCTTTCGTTTTAAAAATGCCTAATACTGTGTGTGTGTGTGTCAGTGTGGCTATCTATAGAAACCGCCATCCGCTCGACCTCAAATCTATCGAGACAGATGCTGCTTTTTTCGACCAGGGCTAACCAGTTCTAAACCACTAGCATTTTTTAGGAAAAGATATAACGCAGTAACTGTCTCACATATCTCGGTTGGCACCCGAATCGCGCCGCAAGAGAAGGGATAAAGGAGATCGTGAAAGAACTACGGAAGAAAGAGGTGCCGTTGTGGAGGTCTCCGGAATAACTTAGGCCACCTGTGTAACTTCCTGCTACCTCACCGGACTGCACACGGGCGCCTTCTTGCATTTCGCCTCCATTAAAAGGCGGCCGCCGCGGTCCGGTTCGATCCCGGGTACTCCGGCTCAGTAGACGAGCGCCTTAAGCACTGAGCCACCGCGGCGGCTTCACCTTTTCGGCTTCACCTTTTAACCTTTTTCTTCTTTAGGGTTTAAGGCATAAGGGCTCCACAGTTCGATATGAAACCCATGCAGACTTTGGCAAAAGCTTTGCAATGGCGGGCACTTTCGGCGCAGATAGTACGTTTATTGGTGAACCTGCTTTAGACGTTTTATCAAGAACCTGGGGAATAGTGGAGTTAAATTTTCCAATACATGATGAGCACAATAATTGCTTATGTTATGAAGCATTAGTAGAATGGTTATCCATAAAATTATTGCGGTATAGACCGTCCTGCGTCATAACGTAAAAGTGGAGCGGTAAGAACGAGCGGCCTGTATTGGCAGTGCGTATCGAAATTGATATCAGAGATGTGTTAGTAGCACCGAATGAATATGTGTCATTCGTTCCACATTGTCTGGCACGGCCTGAATACGTGCGTAAAGCCCAATGACGAAAAAGGAAAAGTTCTTACTTCGCAGTGAGCACCCGAACCCTGATATGAGAAAGGATTGAGAAAGAGGTCCCGGTGGGGAAGGCTGCGTATTACTTTAACAACTTTGGGATATTTACGTCAATTTGAATAATTCTCGGAGCTTAGCAGCTTAGTCCACCTAACCACACGCCCCTGCAGATATATTTAATTAAAGGAACAATATGTTGACTCAGCAGTCTGTGTCAGTTAAACTCAGAGTTTATTTAAGGAATAAAGGAAGTGTTACTAAGTGGGTAGTAACTAGCACCCAGAGCAAAAAATAGCAAGGGCTGCATTTATTAACTACTTCCTGAAGAGGGTACTGAATAGTTTTATGAAAAGTAATAAAACGAAGTCATAGTAAGTGCTGCACTTATTACTTTATTCTTATCTTTTTTTAACAGTGCAGAAGCCAGACACGGGAGAAGGCAAATAAACCGAGGGTCATCTCTTTTCTGGAGTTGTGAAGCGTCAGCAACTCAGAAAAAGGAGGATCGATCTCTTCCAGCACAAAAGACAACAATCAGGAGAAGCGAGTCACCCGGAACGAAAACGAAAGCAAAGACAATGCTCATTTAAGGAGGCTGGCTGAGCAAATTAAATCCCTCAAGCAAAAGTTGAATACGGCGATAGCTGAAAATAAATCAGGAACAAATAACCAGACATAATCCTCCTAGCATGGTTGTCTGTCCTCAGGACATTGATAGAGATAGCACTGCCAATGAGAATGACGAACAGCCTGCATGCAGACGCAAGAAAGCGAAAATAGAAAAGGTAGAAGTGAAACTAACACTAAAGTAGTTTTGGCTCCCACAAAAATGGCGGAATGAATTTCGCGCATTTAAGATCTTGGTATGGTACAACTTTCCGCTTCGAATAGAGTAATGAAAGGAGCTTACAAGGTTCTGTATCCGGAGATTAACCCGGATATGCAACAGAACTCCGGTATAAATTACCGCGTCAGTCAACAGTCTGGAGTAATAAAAGGCAAAGTACACTCAGTTGCCTATGCTGCAGTACTTAAAGCAACACCGTTAGCTTGCCATAAGCAATAGGGTGCAGACAAAGATGGCTGAGTCAAAATTCAATTTACTGTCTAGCAATTGAACGCCAGGAGATTCACATCAACACGCAGGGTCTTAGAATTGCAAATTAAAAACTATGCGGAAGAAAAAGCGGATGCCATCGCAAACCAAAAAATTAGAGCGGAAGTTAATATCCCTGGCCACTCAGTCTTTGAAAAATAAGAAGGCGAAGCGTCTCAAAACAAAATAGCCATTCAGGTGCACGAAAACTTAACGGCTGAAGAAGTCGACTTGGGGTACGACATTGAAGCACACGACTTCATTAAAACTTCACCTAACAAGCGCACTGGAAAACCACGTATGTACATATTGACTGTATGCACATCTCCTGGGGACCGAAGTGAGGCGATAGCGAAACTTTCAGACCAACGCGTAATATAGCCAAATGACTGTGGTCCGGCACTTAAACGCTCTACACCTTGCGTGGGGATATACGAACAACAGTAAAAAAAAATGCTGATGGCCTAGCTCTGTTAGGCCAGATATACGTAGCGAAAGCGCGGAAACTTTTGCATCAGATGAGTACATTCACAGGATGCGCGTTTAGTCATGGCTACATATTGAGCTGTCGTGGCGGAGCGATAGCATCTTCGCCTCATATTCGAAAGGCCCTGATTCGATTCCGAGCCTCGGCACATGTTTTTTTTTATTCAGTTTGTGTGCGGTGGGTTTCAGTGGCTTCCATAGATTCCATCACCGAACAGGTAGGTTAGCGGTTAAGCGCAGGCTGTTAAGGCACGTTTATACTCTGGCGCAACGCGCGCGCGTGCGCTGCACGTCGACGTCACGTCGGCCAAACCGTGACCCTCTAAACTCCAACGGCGCTTGACCGCCGACGCGTTCAGCGGCTTCGGCGCACTATGGCCGCTCTAGCGCAGACTTGGAGCATGTCTCTATTTCCCGCGGAGTGCGCCAGCCGCTGCCGGCCCGGCCAGACCGGTTCGGCTCTGCGGCGATGCGCGCGTTGTGACGTCATGTGCCTCCTCGGAGCACCGCCATGGCGAAATCTCAAGTTCGCTGCCTGTAACGCTTTCGCTTTAAAAGGTAACGCAGTATAGGACATGGCCCAGACATTAGAGATGTGACTCCTTATGAACTGAGATAGAGTCAATAGGACAGGTACAAGCGTAACAAGGGGTGTCCCGCCAGACTTAATGTCCACAAGAAATATTTGCCAAGTGACTTGGAGGGATACAGAGTGAAATATGGGATTGGTCTTTATATTCGGAATACTGTTGTAAAAGCCAGGGGACACAAAAATGAAAATTGGTTTTTGTGAAAAGCCCCGCCGCGGTGGCTCAGTGGTTAGGGCGCTCGACTACTGATCCGGAGTTCCCGGGTTCGAACTCTACCGCGGCGGCTGCGTTTTCATGGAGGAAAAACGCTAAGGCGCCCGTGTGCTGTGCGATGTCAGTGCACGTTAAAGATCCCCAGGTGGTCGAAATTATTCCGGAGCCCTCCACTACGGCCCCTCTTCTTCCTTTCTTCTTTCACTCCCTCCTTTATCTCTTCCCTTACGGCGCGGTTCAGGTGTCAAACGATATATGAGACAGATACTGCGCCATTTCCTTTCCCCAAAAGACCAATTATTATTATTATTATTATTATTATTGTGCAAATAAAATGGCGGAGTATCTGTCTCACATATCGGCTGACACCTGAACCGCTTCAAGGGAAGAGATAAAAGGTGGGTGAAAGAAGAAATGAAAAAAAGGTCCCGTTGTGGAGGGCTCCGGAATGATTTCGGCCGCCTGGGGATCTTTAACGTGCACAGACATCGCACAGCACGCGGGCGCCTTTGTGTTGCGCCTCCATTGAAACGCTGCCGCCGCGGTCGGGTTAGAACTAAGGCGGCAGCATTTCGATGGAGGCGATACCGGCTTTACGGCGGGATTCAGGTGCGCAACTAGAAATGTGAGACAGTTACGTGTGATTTCCTTTCCTAAAAGTGCATTTTCACTTTTTCTCATTTCTTCACCAGTTCTTTTATTTGATTTCATAAGAGTGGTTAGTTGGGAACCACAAGGGTATAAAAAGCTATGCACCAAACTGAGGCTCGATCGTTTTGGATATTCCTTGAATGAGAGCGAATAATCAAGGTTGAAAATAGAAGCCTTGAGAATTAAGAGGGCCCCTTCGATCGCCGTTACTGAAAGAAAAAAGGCGCACCTGTCTGGAAATGGTGATGGTAATCCAAAATAGGTTTCTCCCTTTTTCTGCTGCGGTCTTCGGTGCAAGGTTTTTCCATCCTTATTAACAGCGTTAATACTCTCCTTCTGCAGAAAATACGGCGCCGTCATCGCCAACGTTATGAAAAAATCTCCGGAGAAGCAACCTAATGGGCCCCCTCAAGTGTGACATAGGCTGGTGCCGTCATCAAAACCTGCCCACCGGATTGTGACCAAACTGACCATCGTGGCAGCTGGTATTTAAATTAATGATTGGTCGCCAGAGGTTTCTCGGAAATAGGAACATGTGTCGAACAAGCCCCACCAGTGGGAGCGCGTGCTATCGCTGGGCAGTCGCTCATCGCTTAACCGCTGCACCACTGCGCAAGGTGTGCTATGAGGACTCCCAGGGTCCTATAAATTAAGTCGAGAATCTCCAATTCTGCATTCATGAGCATAAACGAGTTGACACTATCGTTTCATACAGTCAAGGCGGAGCTTATGTGTCCCCTCCAATGTTTGCTGTTGTGATTATGGCGGGCTGTTCTTGCCCTTATAGGGTTGTTTTTCGGCGCTGTCTTTTCGCGCCGTTATTGTTCCGTTTATATTTTGGAAATTTTTTCCGCCTCAAGCCCCCCCTTCACTGCCCTTGGCGGATGGCATTGCAAAAAAACTGGCTTAATTCCGATTTTTCTCCCGGTCTTTGTGTTTCGCCCGTTATCCTTCTTGTGGCTAGATCGTTTTCGGTCTCGTTCCGCTGTGCAAAACTTTCGCCTTCCGCAACCTTCATTTTCCTAAAGGCGCATTTCTTAGGCGACATTTCCTCGTGCCAGGCCTTTGAGGGGACATGCTAAACCTGAAAGATTTCGCGCCAAGCTTTTGTTGACTTAACATGAAAACATGAAGAGTTGTCCACCAAATCACCGTTAGTGTCCGAGGTATAATTCCCTGATTGGTAGAGAGAGGTGACGTAATGTCGCGACGTCATCACAACCTGACTACCGCATAATGCGCTAACTGCACAATGTGGCAGGTGGTAGTTATATAATGCATAGTCGAGAGAGGTTACGTGACCTTGCAGCGTCATCACAACCTGCCCACTGGGTTGGGAGCAACCTACTGCCTAGACGGAAACCTAGATCGAGAATCGAAATCAATAATCGCAAAATAAGTGTGATATATGGAAAGGTTGGCACTTGCAACGGTAGCGGATACTTGGTTATGCAGCTAGCAGTCAGAATATTTGATTGATTTATGGGGTTTTAACGCCCGAGAGCGACTGAGACAATGAAGGATGCCGCAGTGAAGGACTCCGGAAATTTCGACCACCTGGGGTTCTTTAACCTGCACAGACATCGTACAGTACACGGGCCTCTAAAATTGAAAAAAAAGAGAATTTTCGCCTGCATCGAAATTCGACCGCCGCGGCCAGGTGGTGGTGGTGGTGGTAGTGGTTTTATTAAAAATAATAGTAAAAAGGAAGGAAAAGATTTTTGCTAGCCCCGGCATCTGCCATCGATACTGAAGCACCTGAGCTGGGGCAGCGGAAATAAAGGACAGCAGGCAGAATGGAGAAATGAAATGAAAGAGGTGACGGGACAGGAATAGAGGACAGGGGGAGAAGTAATATGTACAAACTATTTACACAATAAGTAATGTGTCCAGGTTGTGCGCGTGATTAGTTCATTTTAGAGGAATTAAATCACACACGCGCACAGCACTGTGTAGGTTACAACTGGAGTGGGGCGTCCAGTTATTAATCGTTCAAGGTAGAACTCGCGGAGCGTTCGGTCACTGCGTGTAACTACCTGACGGAGAACAGACGGGACGTCAAGCCCGTGTGTTCGAGGAATGCACAGAGGCTCACCAAAGTTCGCTCACGAGTGCGCGCACTGCCCTGCGGCCACAATAGCGTCTTGATGGAGTCTGGTAGTATGCCCTGCGCCCTATAGGCCGCGAGCATATCGCGACGAGCATCGGCGAACGCGGAGCAGCGAAGGAGCAGATGATCTAGTGTTTCCACTGCACCGCATCCGTCACACACATCACTCGTCGCGATTCCGTGACGCACCCGTCGTTCCCCGGGCCACACGCAGCCAATGCGCGAGCGGAGGATCATTGCACGTTGCGACCGTGTAAGTGCGCGACAGCCGGTGACACTGTCGATGCGCTCACCTCCCGCGATGCGTGGGTCGGGGTGCTGCTTTCGGAGATGGTCGTGAATGGCCGCACGCACGTCCTCCAGCGCAAGGGGCAGATCGCTGGCAGGTAGTTGATGTGCAGCGGTCGCGAGGTCGTCAGCTTCTTCGTTGCCGGCGATGCCGCAGTGACCGGGCACCCACTGTGCACGCACGGCACAACCTCTCTGCGCGAGGCGCTCGATGCGCGAGCGAATTTCCCGCACTAGTGGGGTACCGCGGCCGTTAGATTGCAGGCGGCTGAGGGCGGCGCGGGAGTCGCACAGCAGAGCACTCCTGGGCGGCGGAGGGCCGAGATTGAGCAGCAGGTCCAGCCCGAGCCGGATTCCCATCAACTCCGCCGTGGTGGAGGAGCCCAGGAAGGTTGCGTGTTGCTGGCTGTGCAGTCGCAGGGCGGGGATGGTGGCCGCCGCAGCAAGGGAGCAGCTGTCGCGGGTCACTGAGCCGTCGGTGTACACGAGGAGATGGTCCTGGAGCTCCTCGTGTATGACGGCTCTGGCCAGCTGCTGCACAGCGCAGAGGGGTGTGCTCCGCTTTCCCGCGATGCCGACGATCTCTCGCTGTACCTCCGAGGCAGCAGGCCAGGGCGCGCAGGAGCCGTAAGGGGGTGGGCCTTGGGTCAATTGCTCATACTCGAGCAGCGCCGCGCCCATTCGTGAGCGCGGGTGCGAGCGCATACGCTGCAGCAGCGAGCCGCCGTCCGGTGCGCGGTGAAGCCGGTCGATGTGATTCAGTGCCCTGCGCGCTGCTTGGAGCTCAAGGGGCCACGCTCCTGCCTCGGCCAACGTTGCGGCGCACTGCGAGTTTTTGGGCAGGCCTAGGCACACGCGCAGGGACTTGCGGTGCTGAAGCTCGAGCTTCTTCCAGCACGGCTTGCGCACCGTGACGCGCGGCAGCGCATAGAGCACCGCCCCCAAAGCTGCGGCATTGTATAGACACAGCGCGGCTTGCTGGGAGATGCCCTGGCCTCGAGCGGTAAGCTTGTGCACGGCGGCGGTGATCCTCTTCATCTGCAGACAGGCCTTGGTCGCCGCGGGGCGGAAGGAAAGGCGCCAGTCGATGTCCAGGCCAAGGTACCGCACCGATTTACGCCAAGGAATCGGAGTCCCGTCCAATAACAGTGGCGCAAGGTGCGCGCGCGAGCGCGAAACGCAGGCCATGGCCACCGATTTGTCCGCGCTCAGCGACAGACCAAGGCCGCGCAAGCTGGCATCGATTGCGGTCAGGGCTCCCTGAAGGCACCCCCGCACGCGAAACGCCTCGCCCGGTGGTCCCCGGCACCACAGAGCTATGTCGTCTGCATATATGGACATGTACACATGGTGTCGCCCGCTCGTGGGGAGGGAGGCCGGCACCACCGACATGGCCACATTAAACAGAAATGGTGATAGGACAGAGCCCTGCGGCACGCCCATGTCGACCGGGCGAGGCTTGGAGAGCTTACCCCCTATTCGTACGCGCATGGTGCGCCCGCTCAGGAAGCCATGAACGTATCGCAAAAGGCGCCCGCTCACACCGGCCCCCTCAAGCACCGCGAGAATTGGTGCGCGGTGAACGTTGTCAAAAGCGCCCGAGACGTCCAGTAGCAGCAGCAGCGCAACCTGGCCTGCTGCCCTGGCATGCTCCAGCGCTGTAACAACGTCCGATATAGAATCAGCCGTGCACCGCATCCCACGGAAACCCGTCTGCCGCTCGTCAAACAAATCAGCCTCCGCAGCCCGCTCGTTCAGACGCTGCAACGCCATATGCTCCATGAGCTTACCTGCCGCCGATGTTAATGCCACTGGCCGGTATCCGCTCAGCTCCGTAGGTGGGCGCCCTGCCTTTCGGATGGGACAAACGACCGCGGTTCGCCAATCCTCCGGTAGCTCCCCGCGTTCCCACACCAGGTTGATCTGCTGCAGGAGGATCAAACCCGCGTTTTTCGTGCTGCAGCTGAGTGCCAAAACACTGAGACGACACGAACGCTCGTGTCGTCTTATGTTTCTTCCTCTTGTCCTGTGTTTCGCGCTACTTAAAGATGAATATATTCCAACTCGCCCAGTTTTACTGTTCTCGTCAGTCCGAATGTTCAATTAGAATTGTGGTTTAGGCTTTGTAGGGTTGTGTTTACTAATCGTGTGGATTTTGTAGTTCATGGACCTAAAATTGCAAACAAACGGGCGCATACACGCACAGAAGTTGCAACACAAGCTGCTGCGACAGATTTGAAACATAACGAAATCGCAGTCTACATTTAAGGTGACTTAAGCGTCCCCAGAGTTCTAACCCGATTCTCCCGTCTGTAGAAAATCCGCCGTCGTCGTTGTGAGCCAAAAATTTATGTGGATTAGCTCAGCTATTCCAGCATACACAATGCGAAAGACGTCGGCGTTCACTGGGTTCTTTGGCGTTGACAATGTTCTAGGCGGGACGGCTTTGGGCAAAGGAAGGGCGCATGACTCCCTGGATAAGTCAACGCCTCATTCCTGCTCTGGCTCAAGTGGCGGGCGTGAGAGAGATGTGGCGTGAATCCATTAGCGCTGACAGCGTTGTGGCTGACATGCGGTGCTGCAGCAATAGCTGGGCCGCAGCGTTCATTTGGTGATGAATCTCTCGGGATCCACCATTGGCTGCATGCCACCTCCTAAGGTGGGAGGGAGGGTGCGCTGCATATCCAGTGTGCGGAACGAAATCAAAGCAGGCTTTTGCAGTTGGACACCAACGCCGCGACATGAAAGCGAGATTGAGCTCTCCACTGACCCACGGAGCGGTTTGTGCGCCTTTTCTTTCGTGAAAATGAATGGACTTTAAAAAGAAGTCGTCGCCAATGGACTCTATGAACGCCGTCTACTCACTTGTTTTGTTTGGTTTTTGAGGAAAGGAAATGGCACAGTAACTGTCTCACATATCTCGGTGGACACCCGAACCGCACCGTAATGGAAGGAATAAAGGAGGGAGGGAAAGAAGAGGAAACTGAAACTTGAACCTCTTTCTTCCTTGCTCATTTGACTCCCTCCTTTATCCCTTCGCTTACGGCGTGGTTCAGGTGTCCGCCGATATATGAGACAGATACTGCGCCATTTTTATTCCGCGAAAACCAATCATTAATTGTTATTAAAATTTAAAGTTGGATTTTGAGGAAAGGCGCAGCGCTGCCCAGCAGCCGAGCACCTGTGGCTCGGTGCTACTAGTGGCGCATGCGCCGTAGTCACGAGGAAGCGAGAGAAAAAAAGAGAAATATCCGCGGCGAGGCACGCATTGTGACGTCATGTGCCTCCTCGGAGCACTGCTAGGGTGAAATCGCAAATTGGCTGCCCGTAAAAAGCTTTCTCTTTAAAAGCAACGGTACGGTTGCCACCTAGTCGGTGCCATCAAAACGCGGCCATTGTGGCCGGTGCAATCTGCCCATCAGATTCGGAGCAAACTACCCATCGTTGCAAGCTGGCGGTTCAATCAATGACTGTTCGCGAGGAAATGCTCGCAGAGCAATGGGAGACTCACAAGAGCCACCAGTGGCTGTGCTTGAAACAGCCACAAACGAGAGCAGTGGCGCAGGACTTAACCACTGCACCATAGCGCCAGGGCTCTTATAAGCTCTCCCCGCCATATAGTTATGTAAAGTGGGGAATAACCCTGTCGGCAAATTAATACGCAAGGAACACAGTAATGCTATCGCGTCATACCCGTAACCCACCGCGGTGGATCAGTGGGTAAGGCGCTCGGCTACTGAGCCCGAGTACCCAGGTTAGAACCCGACCGCGGTGGCCGCGTTTCGAGGGAGGCGAAACGGAAAGGCGCCCGTGTGCTGTGCGATGTCAGTGCACGTTAAACATCTCAAGCGGTGAAAATTATTGATGGAAAAGAATTAAATGGTTATGTCCCTTGTCTCGTGTCAGTAAACCTTTCTCTGCATGATTACGCCGTTCTCTTAAAATAAATATGCAAAAGTTTGATTGTGTTAGTGTGTGAAGAGATCTTACTGTGGGGAACATTAGGTTGATCAATTGGAATAGCACCGGACATCGAGAGAGCACCTGGACGTTAAAAAGTAAATTAATAAAAATAAAAATAATACAATACAGACAATAAAACAGAAAATAAATGAAAATACACAGGGGATAATCAATATTAAAGTAAAACAAAAAGAAATAATGAAAACGCAAGAGTAAAAATAAAAATGAAATAAAAATATTGTGAGCACTTTATGCGCTTTCGTCGTCGTCGCCTCTCTGGCTGCGACTTCATCCTCTTTTCATTCACTGTACATTCCCATCGTCATCGCTTGGTGCTGTTCGCTGGGAGCACGTATTTGCCAGCGGGCTGGAATAAACGTCTCCCTTGAAGTCTTCCCTTAAATATAAACAGCTAGTGTACTGGTGTCGTGGAGAAAAAATGCGTTCTAGAAAGTGTTACATGCTTTCGCATTCCTCCATGTAAGCAAAGAAGTTTTCTTTAATTTTTTCGGAGTCTTTCAATGCGGCAACTCTTAGTCCCTTTCTTCTTTCACTCCCTTCTTTATCCCACTCTGTAAATAGTTTGAGTATATTACTTTTCCTCCTTACCTCTCTTCCTCTGCCCTCACCCTTTTCATTTAATTTTTTCCTTTGCCTGCTATTATTTATTTTCGCTGCCCCAGCTCAGGTGGTGGCGGTGCTTTTTTATTAAAATAATAATAAATAGGAAGGATAAGATTTTTGCTAGCCCCGGCATCTGCCATCGATACTGAGGCACCTGAGCTGGGGCAGCGGAAATAAAGGATACCAGGCAGAATGAAGAAATGAAATGAATGAGTTTAGGGGACAGGAAGAGGGGATGGGGTAGAATAATATGTACAAACTTTTTACACAATAAGAAATGTGTCCAGGTTGTGCGCGTGATTAGTTCATTTTAGTGGAATTAAATCAGACACGCGCACAGCACTGTGTTGGTTACAACTGGAGTGGGGCGTCCAGTTATTAATCGTTCAACGTAGAACTCGCGGAGCGTTCGGTCACTGCGTGTAACCACCTGACGGAAAACAGACGGGACGTCAAGCCCGTGTGTTCGAGGAATGCATAGAGGTTCACCGATGTTCGCTCACGAGTGCGCGCACTGCCCTGCGGCCACAATAGCGTCTTGATGGAGTCTGGTAGTATGCCCTGCGCCATATAGGCCGCGAGCATATCGCGACGAACATCAGGGAACGCGGCACAGTGACGGAGCAGGTGTTCTAGTGTTTCCACTGCACCGCATCTGTCACACACATCACTCGTCGCGATTCTGTGATGCACCCGTCATTCCCCGGGCCACACGCAGCCAATGCGCGAGCGGAGGATCATTGCACGTTATGACCGTGTAAGTGCGCGACAGCCGGTGACACTGTCGATGCGCTCACCTCATGTGATGCGTGGGTCGGGGTGCTGCTTTCGGAGATGGTCGCGGATGGCCGCACGCACGTCCTCCATCCCAAGGGGCAGATCGCTGACAGACAGTTGGTGTGCAGCAGTCGCGAGATCGTCAGCTTCCTCGTTGCCGGCGATGCCGCAGTGACCGGGCACCCACTGTGCACGCACGGCGCATCCTCTCTGCGCGAGGCGCTCGATGCGCGAGGGAATTTCCCGCCCTAGTGGGGTACCGCGGCCGTTAGATGGTAGGTGGCTGAGGGCGGCGCGGGAGTCGCAAAGCAGAGCACTCCTGGGCGGCGGAGGGCCGAGGGTGAGCAGCAGGTCCAGCCCGAGCCGGATCCCCATCAGCACCGCCGTGGTAGAGGAGCCCAGAAAGGTTGCGTGTTCCTGTCTGTGCAGTCGCAGGGCGGGGATGGTAGTCGCGGCTGCAAGGGACCAGCTGTCACGGGCCACTCAGCAGTCGGTGTACACAAGGAGATGGTCCTGGAGCTCCTCGTGTATGACGGCTCTGGCCATCTGCTGCACAGCACCGAGGGGTGTTCTCCGCTTTCCCGCGATGCCGACGATCTCTCGCAGTACCTCCGAGGCAGTAGGCCAGGGCTCGCAGGAGCCCTAGGGGGGTGGGCCTTGTGTCAACTGCTCATACTCGAGCAGCGCCGCGCCCATTCGTGAGTGCGGGTGCGAGCGCATACGCTGCAGCAGCGAGCCGCCGTCCGGTGCGCGGTGAAGCCGGTCGATGTGATTCAGTGCCCGGCGCGCTGCTTGGAGCTCAAGTGGCCACGCTCCTGCTTCGGCCAACGTTGTGGCGCACCGCGAGCTTTTGGGTAGGCCTAGGCATACGCGCAGGGACTTGCGGTGCTGGAGCTCGAGTTTATTACGGCACGGCGTGCGCACCGTGACGAGCTTCAGCGCATAGAGCACCGCCTTCAAAGCTGCGGCATTGTATAGCCGACGTGCGGCTTGCTGGGAGATGCCCTGGCCTCGAGCGGTGAGCTTGTGCACAGCGGCGGTGATCCTCTTCATTCTGCAGACAGGCCTTGGTCGCCGCGGGACGGAAGGAAAGGCGCCACTCGATGTTAAGGCCAAGGTACCGCACCGATTTACGCCAAGGAATCGGAGTCCCGTCCAGTAACAGTGGCGCAAGGTGCGCGCGCGAGTGCGAAACGCAGGCCATGGTCACCGATTTGCCCGCGCTCAGCGACAGACCAAGGGCACGCAAGCTGGCATCGATTGCGGTCATGGCTCCCTGAAGGCACCCCCGTTTGCGGAACGCCTGGTGGTCCCCGGAACCACAGAGCTATGT
>JARKHS020034369.1:0-31259 GCA_030143305.2 Amblyomma americanum | reverse complement strand
GTCTTGAAGCAATGAGCGCAAGCGTACGAAAAAGAAATGCGAGCCTTTCGAAACACAGCAGCAATGGCAAGTGGAAGATAGGATTTGCATCGCGAATGAAGGCACTATGCAAATCACTGATTCCACCGCCGTCTTCCAACGCCGACGCGAGTGACGACCATCTAGGGCGCGCAGCCGCTCTTTTTTATGACCCGTCATCACAGTGATTAGATCGCGCGAGGCGCATTACGGAGAGAAAATAGAAAAACGAAAGCAATCAGATGGTGCGAAAATTTGTGAGCAGAACAAGTTGGAATACGGTTGAAAAGAAGAAGTTGGATCTTAACATGCTAATCCTTCCTTAGGCAATGCCTGCTTGAGAAAGCGAGTGACAGAAAAAAGTAAAAAGATGAATTAATCCAGTTTAACAGCAAAGAAAAAAACTAGTGCTGCAAAAGTGTCTTCCACAGCTCAGAAGTATTGAATAAATAGACATGAAACTGAGAAAAAGCTGACAGTTCCAGAGACACACTCTGCAATAGCGTGCGCATTCTAGCAATGCTTGGGTGCTTCTTCTACAATATTAATGGAGCTCTGGAGTGAAGTTTATGAACGCGAGCTCGGAAGCAAGACTTGACATTGCACATCCCTCCTCCTATGCGCCCAACATAAATGTGAGCTAGTACAGTTATTTGTTTTCCAGTAAATCGGCAATAGCGTCAATATTCAAATTCTAAGCTTTCGGTCAGTGAAAAATTAATCCGCACCAGCAGTCATTACTTTTTTGCCACTACTAAAGTGTAATTAATTCCTGATTGTAATTTCACATCGGGAGATTCCTTCATTACAATAGGCTAAATTCATTAGGTACAAAATACCAATAAAATTCGAATGCGGTCATATGATGTGACGCGGCAATCTGCATTGGCAGTATTGGTTGCACGAGTACATTTCGCTTTCGACTGATCACCTTTCCATTGCGGATGTAGGTGGGTGCGTGGCTGAAGGCTTTCTGAAAAGGGATGGTGGGTGAACATGAGTAGATAGTTGGTGGGTGGAGGGCTTCTGATCGTCTCAATCACTTCCCCTTTGAGGGCGGGGGGGGGGGGGGGGTAGGTGGGATGATGGCAGGGGAAGGCCTGCTGGATGATAGACGTGGGTGGCTGCTTGTTAAGTGGAACTTCTGAAATGTGTGGGTGGAGCTTCTGAAAGGTGCAGTTGCGTGAGTGGGAGAAAACCTTCTGGTGGGTGTTGGGTGAGGCTTCTGCAGGTTGGCAGTGGATGGCGGCTTCTGGAATGTGATGGTGACCCGTGGGAGGCGACCTTGTGGAGTGTGAAGGTCACGCACTCAAGCACGCACACGCACATATGCACTAACACACAAACACAGCCACCATGTATTTTTGGGGAAAAAGACGACTGTACTGCTCACACAGTAAAGAAAGAAGACACGGAAAGGGGAAAGGGAGTAGAGGCGGAAAGCTCTGGTTGTCAAAGACATCGTAGAGCTCTCTACTTTTTCTCAGCGCAAAATGTTAACGGCGGTGAAAACTGCATGAGAATCGTAACGTTCCATGCGACTGCGCACCGAATTCACCTTGCGCATTGCTGTTCCCAAAGTCGATGGCGTTTAAGCAGGCTTGCTAAAGACGCGACACAATGTCGATGCAGCCGAGTGCTTAATACACCGCCAAGAACAAATGCCTTCTCGTTTTAGTGCGAAAAGACTAATTAACACGGTCCCTACCAAGAATCTTTGTGAAGGTCGGAGTAACTCGGGTAAGCTCGGGTTCGGAGAGCGTAGCTCAAGCTGCAGCCAATGGGAGGAAGCTCTGGTAAGCTAGGAGGTGCGTCGCGCCAGCTGTAGCCAACGAGAGGATGACCTTGAGGGTGACCTTGGCCAAGCGTAGCATTGCAACAGCTCGTGCAGAAATAAAAAAAAATTCTAAGGATGATTACGGTTCTACCTAATGCGAAATTCGAGCGCAGCTCTGTCGGTGTCTCAAGCTCTATAGGCTCACTGTCTTCCTTTGCTGGGTCGTCGGCAAGTCTGGCGTCGATAGTTGTTTGATACTAGTATTAGTTGAAAAAGACGGCAATGTGTAATGCACAGCAGGCGAGAATGTGTACATTAGTTCGATAGCAGTGTTAGTAGCAGACGACGATGATGTGCAATGTACAGCGCGAGAGTGCGTTGCAGTTTTTCACAAGGCGTGATCGGTAGCGGCGATAGCCTAGTTCTGTCGTGCAGTGGCCAGCGAAGCTTATTTGTTCATGCCACCCCGGGTTTGAATCCCAGTCACGGCAATATTTATTTTTATTTAATTCCCGGTTTGGCTTGCTTACACCGATGGTGGCGAGGCGGCTGAACCCAGGAACGGGCACTTAAGCGCCGCGCTCTAAAAATACTGTCGCGACTGGGTTTTGAACCAGCGGCGGCGCGAACAGATAAGTTTCGCTGGCCACTGCACGAGAACACTATGCTATTGCCGCAGCCGATAACGCCTCGTGTTAACTGCAACGCATTTCCGCGCTGTTGTTGTTGTTGTTGCCTTCATGACTTGGCACTGTGCAGTGCACATCGTCGTCTTCATCAACTTCCAAGCCAACCAAACTAAACACATGGTTCGTCACGCCTGCGCGCTTTAACTGCGTTAAAACCACCCCTCTTTTTTTATACCAGACTAGTGAACCGCGTCCCGTGTGGATACTTGATGAAGCAATTACTTACGTACTTCGCAGGCTGAATACTCTGCCAGAACGACTACTATACTTTGGTGCCAAATTGTTTCAGTTCTTCCACGGACACATCGGAAGCCTGTGTGGCTTTCCTACATGTCTTGCCTCGGTATTTTCCAAATCAATGTCCTAGGCCCTTGCAACAATAAAAAAGAAACGTGCACAATCAACTACCATTGTCCTCACAAGCGCCACGCTGACTCAAAGCTGTGGGCCCGAATTCCGTTGGGTGCCTTCGTCATTATCTACCCTAAATGTCCCTGCTTGCGTGGTTTCCCTGAGAATATCAGGACCGCCTATACTCTCCCTTCAGATCACCTGCCCCGAAGGAGGGAAGAGGGAGCGAAGGAGAGGCAAGATCAAATTGAGAACTCGGCGGGAATGGAGGAGGCACAGGAGGACAAGGGGGGCAAGCATGTGCCATGGGTTCCGCCAAAGTGAACACGGTACGGGCGGGCAGTGCCCGACCTATGGACGAACACTCTCTGCCGGCAGGCACCCCGACGTTTTCCCTCCTCCCCAGTTCATCGATTGAATCCAGCATTGACCAGGTCAGCGAACACGGAGCGACCCCAAGCATGGGCTGACACACAAGTCCCGCCCAAGCCCCGAATGCGACCCAGAAAGCGATCAAAGAAAAAAAAAGAAGCCGATACAATGTTGTTCTCATTCCTTGCTTTGCTATTTGCATTCTTCCATATTTATTTCTGCGCGTTACGGACATAAACTTCGTTCAGAGCTTGTCTATGGACACATTTATGCAACAACAGGCTCTCTTTGCCGTCGTTGAGTGCTCTTGTGCGGCGCTAGCTTGTCCTTTGGCGAATAGATGTCGCTGGAAGGCTTTGTCGACCTGTCGGAAACCCCCGATGTCCTCAGTGTTCTTGTATCGAAAAAAAATTAAACGAGAGAGGTAGAGAGCGCTAATGTTTCCTCTGCGCGTAAAGGACGACCAGACATTCAATTCTGAGCACTCTCAATGTAGACTGTGACAAGTTTATGGCATGGCACGAATATAACATTCAATGAGTGCCACTCTTGAAGAGAAGCTTTGCAAACTATTCAAAATGGGCAGAAGGCAAGAATGAAGAGGGTATATAAAAAGCAACAGTAGTCTTTGTAATCCTCTGTGACGTTTATGAACGATGCACTCCTTGCATATTCCTTCTTTCTAGCCTCCGTTTTGTTTCAAGTCATTTGAATACTTCGCTCGGGAATAGCAACTTGAGCATGAGTAAAACCGCTTCGATATTCTCAACACAGCCAAGAGTACATTATGAGAGTATTTACTCGATAGTCGTAATTACTGCGCGCTTTAGAAAACCCTGCTAGCATCATCTATTCTAATTTACGATTCTAAGCATGTTCGCGCGGATTCAATGCATCGGTTCGTGCAATGCGCACACGTCAAACGCTCTCTTGGCGGACCGGTGGCGGCGACAGCTTTCGTGTAGAGTGCCGCACGCTCAAATACGGCGCTGTCTAACCACCCTCCTCAACAGGCACTGTGCACAAATCATTTGCTATCAGTCGCACCATTCAGCAAGGAGCACCGGTGAACGCTCATTGCATCCTATTGATTGTTGCGCAAGTAGGGCTCGACTGCGAAGTGTGTTTCGTAGTCTGCGCTGAAACACGCGAGAACAGAATTGAATCCGTACGCCCGTTGACATCGGGTCGTTTTCGCCGGAACTTGACGGCGAACGACGAAAGGACAGTCCATTTTTCTTCGGTGACTATGCCTTATCTCTCGCTCATTTCGCTCTAATCGCAGCCCTCGTTAATCGACCTCTCGTGGTCGGTAGCGCGACCCGTACAGTCCTTAATGTCCCGTTTTCGGTTGGTACTACGTGCAACCTCTACCATCCTATTTTACCGCTCTAGCCGTCCCTCGTTAAGTAGCACGACAGCATCCGTCCTCTTGCATTCCAGCTACTCTGCTTTTAATTACCCGGCGCTTTATTGCTGTTGATTAGCTAATAATGTAGTAGCAGTGGCCAATCTCCCCGGTCCACACGCACGCCTTTCTGTGGTAATCAATGCCCTTTACAGACCAATACGAAAGCGCCTGTCTCACCGCGTGTCTCCTCTGGTGCTCAATGCGCAATGGGCTGTGAATCAACAAGAGGGAGGCGGATTACCGCTCGTCCCTGGGAGTAGCCGCCTGCGTGGCTCGGGCCAAGGGAGCAAACAGGCGATCACCAGAGAAACACCTGAGGCTGGAACGAGAAGGAGTAGACGCCGTTGAAAACGGGTGCAAAAAAAAGGCAATGCATAAGTATTGTTTCTATAATCGGCACACACGGTGATGCCATATGCATTGAGAAGAAAACATACCTGCACAAACAGAGAAAATAAAAAACAATACTTGTTACAGTGTGAGAGTAAAGCGAATTCGTGTATGCGAAGCAAGGAAAACGCACAAACCGGAAAAAAGGCGCGAATTCTGGCGAAAGAAGAGCATACAAAGAATGCAGCACAAAAGGGATAGTAAAAGATACAGGAAACATGAATTACAGACACAAACAAAAGAGAGAGAAACGTATTAATTCGTAATTTACGAGGTGCGCCATGAGACAAGCCGAGGTAGCCGGGGAGAACGCGAAAGTCATTAAGTCGACACATCCTGGTTGGCTGGCAGCGAGGAGGTAAAAAAGATGGAAAGGAGGAAGATACAGGTGGTAGAGCGAGGGAGAGCGCGATTAAGCAGCCAGAACAAGCTCTGGAAATGCTACACGAGAAACGTGACTTCTAATAAAGCAAGAGAGTACACCACGCCTCTGCCTACAAGTTTAATTTTCTACAGTTTTTTTTTCTTTGCTTCTTTTGTATAACGTAGCTGTGCGAATGCACTCTTCAGCGCAGTCTTCGTCCCATGCCGTCCCAGACTCAAGCGCTTCTCACCCAAAGAGCACGTTTTGCATGGCTATCTGAAGGAAAAACGTGGGCGGCCAGAGCAACTCTGCCGCTTCAGGCAGCTCAAGCCCGAACAGCTCCGTATTCTGCATGGGTGACTGCCGTTCCATGGCCAAGCAAATGAAATAGCCTTGGTACGGCACTACCATGACCAACAAGAATGAAAATGCACTCAAATAAAGCATGCATGCTACCCAAGTACGCGACGGAAGCACGTTTAAAAACAGTGGCGTATCTGCGCCTTAGTTACGCGTAAGTCAGTTTTAATTGGGAGTTTCGGGGGAACAGTTTCGGAAGCCACGTGAGCGGTCACGCCAAGCTGGCTCCAAGTCGGGGTACGGTGCGCTTGCAGAGCACTGGCGCGTTTTCGCCGCGTCCACCGGTGCGCTGCTGGGTGACTTAATTGAATGCGTGCGGGAGCAGGTCACGGAGAAGCCACAGCGACAAGCCCCACAATTTTATGGCCGCCATGCCCGGCCGCACAGTGCAGCTCTTCAAAGTGCCCGAGCTATAAAGTACCATGCGAGTCATTAGGCTAGCCCATACAGCATGACAAGCAGTGCGGCAGTAAAATAAAGCTCTTACTAGGAACAGAAAATGATGTGCTAAGCATATCGGCAGTCGTTCGTTAATGCCGTAGTGCCGACTGGGATGTGGACTAGGTTTTCGATCTGGTAAGTGCAGCGGCTGTAGAAAGACTTTTTAGGGGTATTTTACTCAGCGATCTGAAGTGTTTGTGCGATGTTAATGTTGGTTACTTTTAAGTAAATCACACTGATAATATTCGTTATATTTTCCACATTTTGACTATTTCTGCAAGCAAAGATTAGCATCTTACAAAGCATATTTATCCCTCTTTCTAAAACAGCCTCCGCTTAAATCAGGCAGCAGATTTTCATATTGCTTTGCATATTTTATGCTCGAATGTACCAATATATTGGTTTACGGACTCCTATAGCACGTGAAACATTAACGCTACGTCTCCTGCGCAAGAGTTTGAGTAAAAGCAGCAATACGAACACCTATTGTGGGTTTAACATCATAAGAAAAACATGGGCTACGAAGAAGTAGTGGAGGGCTCCGGAATACTGTAGACCACCTGGGCTGCACTAACGTGTGTTAACATCGCATAGCACACGGAAGTCTTTGTATTCCGCCTCCATCCAAATACGGCCGCCACGGCCGGACCGAAACTGTCCCCGTTGGGTTCAGAAGATGACAGCCAAATCCAATGAGCCATCGCAGCGGGTAAAAGCTACATTATACAAGGCGTTTCACCTAAGACTGTAGACAATTTTTAAAAATAGGCTTTTTGAGTCATAGCGTTTTCAGCAGTGTAGTACATGAGAATACAGCCAAGACGTGCTCACTAACAGGTTGGTTAACTAATACTAAACAGTTAACTTTTTAACTATTACTCTTAGGCTCCTTAATTACTGAGAGGCACGTAGCTCAGCTGTAAGTAATATCCATGTCAGCTTTTAGAATTTCGAAAACGCGGTTACTCCTTTGCGCTGGGGCCCAACAAATCTTGGCTACATCGCTCCAAAATATACGCGCTTTCGAGAAGCTTGCAGGCAAAGCAACCTCTCCAGTGCCTGCAACTCGTCGAAATAGCCAAAATTTGCTGTTAAAAACATTTATGGATATTACTTGCGGTGAGCTGCACGCTTCCCAATAATTAGGAAGCCTAAGAGTAATAGTTAAATGCTAACTATTCAATATTAGTTAATAGTCCTGCTGGGTAGAACGTCATAGCTGTATTCTTATGTACTATACCGCTGACAATGCTATTCCGAATAAAACGCTCTTCTAACTCGAAGACACTATTTTTATAAATTGTGGAAGGTCTTAGGTGAAACACCCTGCATATATAGCCGATCTGCAGAGCTTTTTCGATTACAAGGAACTTACAAAAGCCCCTTAAGGATCAAGTGTAGTAAATCATATAGTTTACAACTATTCGAGTAAAAACCACATATCTTTCAAACATATCTAGTAAAAAAAAGCAAACTTGTGTAATAAACATCATAGAAAAGAGTTAATCTCAAGGGATGTCATTTTCATTGTTTCCTTTTGGGGGACTGGCGGCGCAAGAAGAGCGTCCAGCCTTCCAAAAGTGAGACGGCAAGCCAGGCACTAAATGCGACGGTGTTTAGAACCGTCGGGGGACGTGGCTCGCCGGTGAGCGCGGGATGATAGCTGCGTTTTTCGGCGTTTGTAATTAGCTTGGCGGCAAAACCGGGAGGAGGATACTGTGAGGCCACGTTTCTGGGCGCCGCTGTGGGTGGGCACAGTCAGAGCGGTCGTGGTCAGATGGCTTTCTGCTCATTGCGGATTTAGGCTTGGTCCCGCTGTTTTATGACACCGCTGGGATGTTTGGTAATAGCCCTCATTCCAGCCTTTTTGTTCGAATGAAACAGGATTCATCAACGAAGGAAAGTATGCGAGCAAAGGCTTCCGCTATAGAAGCACGTCATCTTTGAACCGCGTACTTTAGCTTTGCTACTGTTTTCAGTGCACGCGCTTACACATAAGCCATTAATGTGTCCTGATGGAAAAGTTGCTTGCAATTGGTAGTGCCATTAATGGCCATTAAAAGGCTGCGCTGCCGTTTTTCAACAAGCCCGTCTACATGCAGTCCACAATATTGGAGAGGTCCTATTTGTGACCAGTCTCGTGGACAGCAGTGTATCTTCCTTATTTGGAGAAGCAGCAAACACGTTATTGATATGCGACTGGAACGGTGTAAATACGATCTTCTGCTCAGGTGAGCAAAACACACATACGCGAGTTCCGCTCCAGTGAGTGTTATCACACCTAAAAAACACTCTAGTCTCCGAACGTCGTGATTCGTGTTGCCTCACATAAATATGTAACATTTACAAAATACGAAATGATGTTTGAAGAATTTTCTCTTTCGTGCCGGTTTAGTTGTATCAGGGTGATCAAAAGCAGGGTGACCTGAGAAGATGAACTGAATCTTAATATGAATTTTCTTATTTCACTGAAACGGAAGTGAAAGAGGCGTATCACATTGACAAGGGGGTGCAGCATGCATTAGTAAGCCCTCATTATCACTAGCCAACCGCGAAATCACCTGTTTGGAGCATGCATTTGCAGAAAGGTAGATTTAAGATGTTCAGTTATGACGCAGTGTTTCTGGATCATTTTTTGTTCTGTTTAGTGTTTGGCGGGAATAGTATATGTACACACGTGCGTAATAAATCACCAGTTGAAAGTCAGCGCTCGTGTCGTCGTGTTTGTTCCGTCCTCGTGTTTTTCCGCGCTGTTTTGCCATGGAAGTAAAATAGTGACAATCGAAAGAACGTGCACGACAATAACTGATAGTTCAGGTTTCACAGCGTGGGAAGCGATGAAGAAAAAGTACATAAAATTTATGCAAACCTGCGCTGTTTTATTAGTGCCGAAATATTGTTACTTGGCAGGCATCGAGTCAAGGCAAGGCGAACAAGCGTGAGAACACACCCAAGCCGCAGGGCGCACCAGCAGAGCATTAGCAAACGCAGTACACCATGCACGCGCCTAGCCCAGGCACTTCTTTATTGTCTATGCCATTCAGGTCACCCGTTGCATGAGCCTCCGGCTGCAAACAAATAATTGCCAATTTACTTCGTTAATATATATGTACCTTTCGCAAAGGTTACTTATGAAGGTTTTATAGGGAATGTAAACGGCGACTAGTGCGACGCAGTTTTTGCCTTTCCAATTGGCTACAGCTCCCGCGAAGCTGGTTTGCGTCCTTTCCAACGTCTCATCTGCCTGCAGCTGGCATGAGTTTCCTCCTTTTCATGAGGCTGCAGCGGCCGCGAGACCGCTTGTCGTCCTTCACCAGGACACACAGCGGCCTTTTCCCTGGAGACCCACCTACTACTAGAGCACGAAAAGAAAGGGTAGATTACCGTCTCCACTTTGCCGCTCGAAACCCGCCGCCTGCCACCATCTCTTATTCTTCCCTCTGCCACTTCAATTCCTCGTTCCTATGAAAGTGTAGAGGAGAATTTTCGTCTCTACGCTTGGCCACCTGCCAACCATGGCAGGTGGAGGCTTCACCAGAACAAATAACTGCTTTTTCGCAAGTGACCCGCCTAGTGCTAGCGCACTGCACCTCCCTACAGTGGCAGCTGGCTGGTGGTGGCATCAACCGCAGTCAGGGCGGCTGTTACGCTAGCGAGCCATTTAGCGCTAGCGCACTAAAACACCTTCCAGTTGTATATTTAGGAAGATTCAGGCCACAGTGAGTAGCAGGGTTTCAGGCACGAGAGATGCATGATGTGAAATTGAGCGGAACGTGAATCGGTCTCCGGTACGCCCGGGCCAATCTGATAAGTGGCGGTGGCGACCTGGCGGAGCACACGGTACTGGCCAGCATGAAGGGCATTGTGTTTTTTAGAGAGTCCGATGCGGAGAGATGGCGTCCGCAACAAGATGAGGGACCCAAGAGAGAAGGAGGCCATGCGGCGACGGCGATTGTAGGATTCGTGCTGTAGGGCCTGCGGGGCGAGTATTCGAGAACGTGCTAATTGATAGATGCATGAAATGTACGAAAACACCAGCGCGAGTGAAACGCCGTGTCAAAATGCCGCACTTACACGCTTTCCCGCTTATTTTGCAGGTTGAGTGAGATTCCTTGCCATTCTCTAACCACATGTTACATGAGCGTGTACAATTTCTAGGCCACGGCTGGATAGCGAAAATAAAGTATTTCAGATTTATGCTACCTTATATGTCGCGGGATTTCCCATTCATTTATTACACTAGCCCATCAATGGGCAGCAAAACGTACGATGAGATGCTGCCCAGAAAAAGCACGAACACGAAAGAAAGAGCCGAGAGGCTAATAAAGCCGCGGTTTCAGGAAAATCATAGCCGTTACCTTTAAGTAACCAATAGTTATACTTATTATATGTCGTAAGTTTTTTTTAGGAAGCAGGGAACGTTTTCTAAGAAAGCGACACGAAAAAATTGGCAGTGGCTTACCTCTGCTATGCCAGGATATACGTAGCGAGAGCTGCAGTTCCCCCCCTGTGGTAATCGCGTGGTCAGTTATACGACGAGCCTTTACACCGTCCTCTTCAGTTGTTGTTGCCGATAATGTTGCCATTGCTTCATCTTGATTTTCTTGCGAAGGAGCCACGCGAGCTGCTATGCGCCGCTTGCTACGTCCGCCTCTTGGCCCTCCGCTTGGCAAGACGTCCTTCTCTTTGCTCAGGCGTCTCCGCCGCTGGTTTAGCCTTCTGATATTCATTCTTTCTCTGCAGAGCGGCCAAGTGCCAGGCGACGACTTCTGCGTCCGAAGAATTAATCTTCTCCTGACGATACCACCGCATAGCGGCGGCTGGAGTCTCCTTTTCCTCACCCATACGACAGCGATTGTGATACTCCGAGTTGCATAACCTCAGCGTTTATACACACAGCCGCACAAACGCAGTTTATTCACATGACCCCGAACACGGCCGCCACGCTGGCGGCCTAGCTCTGACGTCATGCGCCGCGCACCTGCTGCCCTTCTCCGGCTGCCGCGCATGCGCATTCATGCGCGGCGCCGGCGGGCGTAGTCGGGCCGGCGCGGCTCCTCGCGCGGTGGCGGCGGCGAAGTCTGACGTCATGCGCCGCGCAAGTGCTGCTCCGCTCTGGTTTCGCGCATGCGCACTCCCAGGCTCACGGCGAAATGCTCGACTAAGCAGCGTAGTGTAGCTCTCGCTACAAAAACAACGATGGTGAGAGGAAGATGACCAAGAAGGGAGTCTGCAGCCCAAGTGCGACACGTGTTATGCATCGTCATATTCGGAGTCCTGTTCGGCACAGCAGTGGAGATCGTAGCTTGGGCGTTGAAGGCTACAGGGGGTAACATATGCAACAACGAAGCGTAAGGCCGGATGTTACTGCGCAGTTATCAGCCTGCAAAAGAAACGCCTAGCGTTGCACAGGACCCAACACAAGCATACCAGCCACAGCCAATTTTGTCTGCGCCTGTAAAGCGTGCTCTACCGTGGCGAGAAGTGCTTGAAGGTGGAGTTAGATTGCCTGTATGGGAAATACAGGAGCGCTAGAATGCGCGCGCACACACGCTCACACGCACAGAATGCTAAGCAAATAATGTTTTCTCGGTCATATCAAGCAAAGTGCAGCCGTATGTCGAACAAAACACCTACACAAGCGCAAAAACTTGTACAGCTACAGCTACCGGCTCCATTCCTCATAAAGTGACATGAACATAACGTTCAGCATGTGGTCGGTACCCTGCATCACTCTTGCTCACAGTCACCGCTGTTTTAGTTTTATTTCTTACCGCATAGCAGTGAAATTAAACCGCAATGACCGTAATGAGTGAGTGAGTGAGTGAGTGAGTGAGTGAGTGAGTGAGTGAGTGAGTGAGTGAGTGAGTGAGTGAGTGAGTGAGTGAGTGAGTGAGTGAGTGAGTGAGTGAGTGAGTGAGTGAGTGAGTGAGTGAGTGAGTGAGTGAGTGAGTGAGTGAGTGAGTGAGTGAGTGAGTGAGTGAGTGAGTGAGTGAGTGAGTGAGTGAGTGAGTGAGTGAGTGAGTGAGTGAGTGAGTGAGTGAGTGAGTGAGTGAGTGAGTGAGTGAGTGAGTGAGTGAGTGAGTGAGTGAGTGAGTGAGTGAGTGAGTGAGTGAGTTACGACTGAAAGTAATAATCGCTTTCTCGAGGAAAATATTTTGTTGTTCGAGTGCCCTGACTGCACGTAAAAGTTTCAGTGAGATACGTTTTACTCGCGTTCCGTCGGGCCTCCTTCAATCTACAGATTAAGTGATGAAGGACGCAAAGAGCACGACGATCTTTCTTTTTAGGAGCTTTCGAGAACGATACCGCGCAAAGATGCATCGAAAAAGAAGTAAATTGGTGTGCGTGGATGAAGGGTCGAGGAGTGTTAGTGCTCCGCACATGCGCACTGATTCCCAGCACGTGGCTGAATCTCACCGGAGTCAAGTGCCCATTTGGCCCCTCGCGGAGTCATTCGAGTGGAGCGCCATGTTAGTCAGGTGGAAAGCATGTGCACAGCTCTCCCGCGCACAGCCCGTTTCTATTTCGGTCGAGTTTCTTGCGTTACCTGCAAGATCACAAGGACGAGGCGTTTGGTGGCGCCGACTATTCAACATCAAGAAAAAGTTCTTCAAAGAACTTTGAAAGAGGATAAATGCTGAAAAGGGAGCGAGTATGAATAAATGCGGACTCCGGAGCTCGGAAGTGGTATTCATAACTTCAACAGTAAAGGAAAAAATTAGAAACTTGAAGATTGAGCTGCTAGACAGCAAGAACGGCACGTCTGGAGGTCAGCTTGCATAGTTTATCAAGTCCATTTCCCAGTACAAGCTAATTCATCCTCTGCACACTTAATGGTTTGCTTTTTTTGTCTCCTTCACAGAATTTATTGCAACATTTAATGTCGAGCGTCATCATTATTTATCATAATTCAAGCTAATTGAAATTCATGGTCTTCAATATTAACGTTATAAACCCGAACTTGATAGTAGTTTGAGACTCCCTTTTGTTACGAGTAAGGTGTAAACGTTGAACAACTACGCCGACTTGTGAAAGTGTAGGTTTGTTTAGTTTATTAAGCTTTTCCTAATTAAACCTAGCTCAACTTAGCCTTGGCCATGTCAAATTTATTCAGACGCTTGTTTCTAGGTTTTTCTCCTTATGCATATGCGGAATAATAGAACATTTGCCTAAGTAAGAAGCTCGCTATAGACAAATCCTTCATAGCGGAAGATGACATTTCAAAACCCCATTTTTTCTAGTCATTTTTTAAATCATGGACTATCATTGTAGCTCGATTTGGGAAAATTTAAAAAAAACTAATTACCTTCGAGTCAGTCATAGTGCTAAATAACCACGAGACGTGGGCGCACCGAAACAAATCTTGGGCAAGCAGGGCAAGGACCGAAATCGAGGTTTCCCAATGTTTCAGCGAAACCTGCGGCCGCCAGCAAAATACTCCAGAATGTTATTTGGCGCACGTTGCCGAAAACTGCGCTGCTGTCGATTGCAGCGCTGAGTGGCGGCCCGTAATTAAGACGTGGCCTACCAAGAAAATGACTAATTAATTACCGTCCTCTTGAGAGCTTTCCTGATGTTTCCCTCACTGTATCAAGAAACATCTCTAAAGACCATAGCACGGCCAGGCTGTCGCCGCTATGCTAGGTGGTCTGGCTTTCATTCCCCTTTCATAAGACAGCTGAAATATGGTGAAATATTTTAATGGATCATCATTTTTCTTGTGAACGAGAGTGATCTAAGGCGATTACATTTGTCCATTGGTACGTGTTTAAGAGCAAAAGAAAGAAAAAGAATGTGCAAATTGAAGGCTTATGGTTGATCACATTAAGAAATACACACATCGTTCGCTCTTCTTTGATAATTATTAAAAATATTATATATCCCCGAAACCATTTTTTTTCATCACGGCTCCTCCTAGAGAAGGCCATGATATCGAATTTGTCTGAGACTTGATGGTTAATGTATCATATACTGCCCTCTTCTGAGCTCGTTAGAAAATCTACAAAAGCCAGAAAAATACCAGTAAGCTTACAAAAATAATAGTTTTATGCAGAAAAAAGGCTTCTAATATTATAGGATTTATTAAAGAACCTGGTTAGTTTAAATGGTGAAATTATTTTAAATGTAAACGAGAGAGGCTTCTGACGGCGTTGCTCATGTCTTTTTCAATAGTTTAGCTTCCTTTACCTATTCTTGTTTTTATTGCAGGCGGTGTGTTTTTTTGTATTTGTTATGGGCATGAAATGACAGGCAAGTAAGCGCAGTATTTCAACCTTCAACGGATGTAAAAGCAAGATACTCGAATTTTCACTGGTCACATCGGCAGTTGCAGGTCATTTCACGCGTGAATCCCAAATTCCGACTACGGACCTACGAGCTCGAGCAAAGATACACAGCCTCCGTGGTCTGCCATTCTCCCACCACCGGATTGGACTGCATCGGCTTCAGACCAATCGGGTGGCTTTTAGAGAAGAAGGGGCTTTCTCTGAGATTGTGGACTTCTTCCTGCTGCAGCTATACAAAGCTGTCCTCGCGAACACACCTCAGCTGCATTACAATGTTCCCATTTGGTCTCGTTGGTTCTTCCTTACTTCTCGTGACACATCGGAAGCACTGCGTAAGGATCTAGATGCATGGGCAACAGCGTGTTCAAGTTACGACGCGTTTCTTTTCTTCTTTTTCTCTTCTTTCTTGTGCGCAGTGGTATGCGCTAGTTGAGGTACACGAGGCTGTTTTGGTAAGCCAACCGGGAGCAGGCATTCAGAAACTAGATAATTGTAGGGTTCCTCACAACTACTTTCCCAAGCCTGCTAGAAATCGTTTCCTCAAACCCCTAATTTTCTTACTCGTGATCGACAAAGGAAGATTGCAGGATAAGAAAATGCGACATTGCTTGATTAGGAAAGAATTCTGGCGCCTCCTCAATGTCGGGTTGTCACTTTGGGTCAACAGCATCTGAGTAAATGAAATCACGACAGAGCTTGCTGGTTTGTTATTTTTGTTTACTAAGAGAGTGTCGGCGGTATATAATCTCTTCACAGCGCACTATCGAGGCTCTCTTTAGCTCCCCTCCTTCTTGCTGTTTATCACGCACTCAGGCAGGCCGAACGAGGGAAGTTCGAACTTATTGAGAGCTGACGCATGTCGTGCCAGCTCCCTATTTCCGACGCCTATCCCTTGCTTCGACGTTAGGTGGTCGGCGAGGTAAGCCGCGATTAGACGCATCCGTATTTTTTGTAAATTGGTTTGTAAACAGTTTAATAAAATCTTTCCCTACGCAAGCGATCAGTCTTCAGCTTTTTCTTTCAAGCCAACGCTCGTTGACCCCGAAAAGCAGCGACAACATTTTACTCAGTGCTTATTGAACTACCCTGTCCATGTGTAGAGCACACCCTTTCCTTCGTTGTGCCCGTTCTACCTCCCCGCCCCGTTCTGCCATTTTTCTCTCCCTGTTCCTCCTCGTGGCAAATGCATAGGTTGCTGCTGCGGCAGGGCACTCTCATGAATGCCTCGGGAGCGAACTCCCGTAACGAACCATTCTCATTAAAATTGGCCCAACTTTCTTTTGCTCGGCCGGCTGCATTTCTTCAGTTATGTATGCCGTAGGGCCTTCTGTAAACTGTGCCGGCCCTATAATCTCCGCCTCGCAGCGATCACCACGCCATGCCCGTTACTGTAAATTGCTCTCATTGGACCTCCCGTTATGCTGCAAGAACCGTCCTGTGATTTTTTTGTGACATTGTTTTCTTAACATCATAATTATAAGCAAATGACAAAGGACTTCTGGCCCGGAGCGCAAGAGCCACCGAGCGATCGAGCGAGCGAGCGATTGAGTGCGCCCCGATGCTGCAAGCGATTTCATCTAAGGGACATTGACCGGTCGAGGGAAGCTCTTCGGTTTGCTGGTAAAGTCAATGGCCCTGGTCTTCTGACGAACCGTTGACAACCGGCCACACGGTGATGCCTGTCACCGGCCGCCCTTCCTATACAGGCAAACACCGCGAAGGAACGCTGTATTCCCACCGTCCCACGCACCTCATGCTGCGGTTTAACTACTGCTGCACCTGGTTACAAAGCGAAAGCTATGGTGTATCGGGTAAACAGACGCGGCTTGGCGTCTGTAACATTGAGTGCGTTCCGCACACTGGATAGGCAGCGCACCCACCCTGCAACCATGGCAGGTGGCAGTTAATGGTTGACCGCGAGAGGTTGGTCACCCAATGAACGCTGCGGCCTATTGCTGCAGTGCCGCGGGTCAGCCACAACATTGTCAGCGCTAAAGCATGCAGCCCACATCAAAGCGTGAATGAGGCATTCATTATTGTCCTGTGTATGCTCCTATATGGATAGAAGCAGCTTTTGAAGATAGCTTGTTATATTTAGGCGCCCGTGCTGCCTACTGTTTGTTTTCGCGCGTTTGTCACCGCCTATTGCAAATCATCAGCTATGCACCTTGACCAACTAGCTCAAACCAAACTCTTGAATGATAACGCTTTCGCAAGAACTGTATATATGTAATCTCTGTAATGGTGCAGTCAGAAACTATATGTACCGAAAAAATAATTCCACCTCTAGAATATCATGAACAACAAATTGATTTAATGATTTAATATATTTGCTCTGGAGTTCATCAACAGTCGTGGGGAGATATTACGTTGCCGATTGGACGTTTTCATTGCAGTACCTGTTCCTCAAAAATGAGCCTCATAGATTTGTTTTCCCTAGTTCTTCCTTGGTGAAACATTCCAATCCTCCTATGAGCACTTGAATTGCGATGCTTCAATCTGCCATGTGGCCTTTCCTCACTGAGCTGTGTAAACCAGCGTGGCGGATCCATAAATTTCTGGCATCGAAATTGATCGGCCGGCACCCTGCATAAACGAGAGGTTCAGCCACAGCCGTTACCGCAACCGCGCCGGTAGCAGCGGACGTGTGCGCAACCATTTTCGAAACGCCGCTGCAGACGCGGGCCCGGTGGTCCTTTCAGTCGAGTGAGCGTGCGCTCCGACGCAGCGCTGTTTGTAGGCGTCGGGCTTCGAGGCGCTTACACGCGTTGTGCAACCGGGGCGTTCGCAACTCAAACACGATGGCGCTTTAATGAATGCCGCCGCCTCAACATGGATTTCCTTTAATGACGCGTGAAACGTTACGGGACGGAAAAATAAAAGAACCGGATGAAGGGGAGTGCGTTTCGAGAGACGGGCATATCTTGGCCAAAGGTGGTCAGAGAAAGCGAGGAGAGAAACGCTTCCAGGGACGAGTGAGGTGGTCCAAATGAGAAGCGCTGCTTTCGAAGGAGGCCTGGCGCTGGTGATGAAATGTCAGCGGTTGTTCACGCATTCATCGCGCGCGCGGTGCCTGCTGAAACACAGTGAAGCGGCTGACGAGAGCGAATGGGTCGTGGCCAGACTTTGTTGTCGGGTCCTCGACTGCTGTGCTTCTGTGTTCGTGTGCTGCTGCCTGTCTGCTCCGCCGTTTGCTCATTTCTATTCTGACAAGCCTTGACGAGCAAGAAAAATAAACAAACGAAAATGAGAGCAGTGTGATGCAAACGATTCTTTCATGCCGTATCTGCGCGAGCTTTGATGAGCAGAGTCTCGTGCCCTTGTTGTACTTGCCTGATTCTCACTAACTGCAGACGTACCGCTTGGTCGAGCTTTGAGGAACCAAGACAGTGGGAAGAAGAGCAACGACCACATGCAAGTAGCGGGAGAGCGCTTGAATAATACAAGCAACAAATTGGAGGCCCCTGCTCAAAACCTCAATTATATAGTATATTTGTTTTTTACTATTTCTGAAAAATTTTGAGAATTAGAGTAAAAAAACATTTTTGTACCTGAGTCCAGTCGCTGTAACTGATGAACAGATAGCCACAGTATGCTATGTTAATTGGATTTACTACAAGGTTAGCAAGTCGACTAGTAATTATACATTCTTCTCAAGAGAATAGAAAGTTGTGCGAGTGGTGCATAGCTTGAATTTTAAATGATATTTCAGCGAAAAATGACGCGAACACACAAAAAGATTCAGGGCTGAATCAGCACTAGTCTCGTCCTGAATCTCACTCTGTGCTCTCGTCCCTTTAGCATTGGAATATTGTTAAAATATACATTCCTTAATGACGCCGTGTATAACAGATTCAGGACTGACACGCATGAGTTTATAGCCGTTTGAGTGAGTGTCTCTGCAAAATATAGGTCACGTAAAGTGAGGCTTTCTGCATACGCTTATTGGACAATCTTTACGCGTCTTGGGATAGGACCTGCTGCGCTCTTAGAGCACGAAAACATGCTGGCTTTTACCGGCAATAAACATGAGTATACGGCAGAGCAATCTCTTGAGGCGGGCTGAGTTACCATTTGTGGAAAAGAATAAGCGCAACAAGCCATCGCTTGTATCTGGCTTCTTCATTGCTTCTCTTTGCAAATCAGTTATCCCGCCTAGCCAAACTTGCTTTCCAGATACTGACGCATGAAATGCAATCGCGTTTCTTTCACTGTTGCCGCTAGAGATCAATGTCATTATGTTTCAGCTCCTACATGAGACAAGCCAGTGACAACGAGTCCTTTATTTCCTTCTTCTATCCATTCTTCGACTTTTGCCGAGGCTGATTTTGTGTTTTCCAAAGCTTTTAAGAGAAGCCCCCTCATAGGTGGAATATGGATTCACGTTTTTTGAGGTCGACGATGTGAGCATTCGATGGATAACCTATCATCGAACTTGCCAACCAAGCTGCCACGTGTATTTTGACGAGGGTGCCCAATAACATGTTTGTCTTCTGAAGTTCTTAGTTGGAGGAGTTTCTTACTAACAGCTTCTGCCCGGTCCATTTTAGTAAATTTTTACTAGCACCCACTCATGACGTCACAGTCGTTAAAAAGCTAATAATTGAATTCTTCATTCTCCGGCTCCGGTTCCAAACACAATATTTGGCGATCACAAAGTGAGAGAAAAAATATTGTTTTACAAAACAAGCTTCTTTAGCGTATTTTGCAGCGTATTTTGCTGGCTAATAATTTTGCTTCAATGGCTTTGCAGTGGGAAAGAAGGAAAGGACAATACGAAGAAAAGATTGTTATTGAAGTTTCAGCCGCTTACGGCACGAGGCGTGAGAGGCGCTGGCTGGTTCGCGAAGTGATTAACGCAATGATGACGCAATGCATGACGGCCACTTCTCCTGAACAGCGGCTAAAACACACTTACATAGACTCAATAGCCTATGAAGGAATTGGCAGATTCGTGGCTAAGTGAAAAGGTACTTTGCATCGCGTTCGCTCTTAAAAGAAAGGAATAATAAAGGAGTGTGTTGTACCATAGGGCACTCTCTTTTATAAAAAGGAATGTGCTAGGAGACCGCTTGCTCCCTTTTAACTTAAATTGGGCGTATTCTTGTATAGAGTGTACCAGGTTGGGGCCTGAGGTTTGAGTAACGCCTAGGGAATCTGGACCTACGTACGCTTCTAGTTTGCGTGGCTTTCCCTACTTGTCGCGCACTGCTGGGTAGTCAAAATCGCCGCGGGAATTTCTAATGTTCGCTACGTCTCACTGTTTTTCAATGACCATCGAAGATAGCTGGTGTGAGGGAAAGAAGTGTTTTGTAGTTCGATTACTGCAGCGAGTGGAAGAGTCGGCTGTGATAATCCCTATGCTTGCGCTGAATCTCTTTGGGCACTCTAATTTTCTCAAAACTAAAAGTTTAAAAATTCACATTCAGCTGCGCGGTGTTTACTGGTGGCCAATAGATGACGCTAGTTGTTCAATGACTGCGGGAAAAGTTTGCATTTAATTTGTCCAAGATGGTCTGCACCGAAGAGTGGAGACCAGGGAAGGGTGGCCATGCCCCCGAGCTGTTAGCTTTGTACGCATGTACGCAGTTGTCAATCGTTTCGCTGCTGGTCGCAAAACGCGGGCGGGAGGACGACATCAATGATGCCGAAACGAGGGAGAGTAGGCTAATAAAACTAGCGCCGTAAAATACAGCCTCTCAGCTAGTGTAGCGTATCAGTTTCTTTCTTTCTGTAATATTCTCGATATAGCGTCATCTACTCTGGATGGCAGATACCGGTGACAGTGAGGAAAGTGGCGTAGCCTGAGGCACGACGAAGAGCGAAAACCAAAAACAAAAAAGAATGCAGTTGGCATAAAGTTGATTTTGTCGCCGTGAATCAATGTTCATTACGCTCCTACATACTGAGCGCAGCTAATCGAGTCATGAAAAAAAGTAGACCATGCCCTTTTGCGCCGCCGAGCGGGTCCTTAACTCTGCTTTCTAAAAACAAGCTAGAAAGACAGAACTGCAGGAAATAGGAGGCTGTGCTCTCGCGCGGTTTGTTAGAATAAATAGGCACCAATTAGCTCAAATTTAAATGGCAATTCAGCGATGCAGTCAGCTTCGAAGCTCCATCAAGTGTAGATGCGTACTTTCTTGTTTAATAGAAACAGCTGTATTATCCCAGAATTGCCTCAACGTAGTTTTTACTACGATGCAGCATCGGAGGCGATGGTCGTAAAAAACGGATAGGTTAAAGCCGGAATAACTTTGCCAGTTTGTAGACAAGTATTGAAGTGTCGAGCCCGGTTTCTTGGCCACAGAGCCCGCAGTTTTGTATTTGTTAAGACAACGGCATATTTCGCTGGTAGTCTGACTTTCGCCCGGGGCTACTCTCTCGGCTCGAGTGGGCCTCTTCCGCTCGCATAATAAATGGGCCAGCCAGCAACGAGAACCGAGCCTGGGATCCAGACCCTCGACGGGAGAGGAACGCGAGTCAAAGCGTCGCCTCGCTTAATTGGCAGCGCTCGAAACGTGAGGGCCCTCGTCTCTATGCAGCGCGTGTCATCTGCGCAGGAGGATTCTGCCGCCAGTCGTCGCCACCGCCGTTTTTTCTGTAAAGCCCTAGGATCGCTTCCATTGCCTCCCTTCACACAATTCCACCCCCACCTCTTGGTGCCCAAGCATTCCTTTCTTTCCCTACCCCCTCCTGCCCCTCTCTTCCCGGAGACCCACATCTACATAGTGGCGTAAAAATTTCGTAATCGATCTGGCATGCCCGCGTCTCTCGGCTCTCGTCGCGGGGAGGGCCCCGGATAGATCTACGCCCTGTGGAGAGAGGGAAAGCGAATGCTTCGAATGCTGCCTAGACCGCCGCTTGGCGTTTCGGCCGGGGGGTTTACTTTGTGATGAATGGGTGTCGGGGTAGTCTCGGCCTTCGTGTCTAAAGCCGTGCAATAATTACGCGAGGCGCATTCCGACTTTAAACAGCTCCACTGAGTGAAACATCGTCCTATAGAGCGTTTCGTTCTAGCTGGTTTGAAGGTTGGGCATACCAGGGTAAAGGATCTGAGCATTGTAACTTACAACGATGCGTCGTTACAGCATGCGCTGATTGGACGTCGGCGCGAGAAAAAAAAAAGGCTGGAAATCTCAGCCGTCTCTTCACTTTCGTAGCTGGAACGCTTAATGAGCCTTCTTTCTTTTCTGTGGACAACGTAAGTTTGTGCGTGCGTGCGCGTGCGTGTGAGTCCGTATGCGCACGTGTCGGTGCGTGCGTGCGTATGCGTGCGTGGTTGCACACGTGTGTTATATACAGGTGTTCTGTGATGCAGACTTAGCGTACGACCGATATTTTAGGTCGTCTACTTGGGAGACCAGGTACTGCTAAGTTACAGAAGCCTAGGAACAGAGGTGCTCTTGTATGTACGGTCAAGCCGACGGCTAAGATTTAAAAGAAAAGCAAGAGACCGACACCCACATCGGAAACGAGAACACACCAATGTATTGCTTGTCCGCGCACAAACTAACATCCGAACACTGACAGGGCAGCATGGTTAGCTAACCGCCCGGCATGAAAACGGCTCCAGCTTACAAAACACTGGTGCATCTAGTCGGTGCGATTCAAATGCAAACGCCGTTGCGCCATGTGCGCAGGTCCATCGTTGTTTGCACATCAGGATTTTCCTACAGCAGAAGAAAATCCGCCTTCATCCATCGTGTGAATGTGTCAAAGAGGCATTCTGGGAAGGAGACGGCAGTATGCGCGCCCAACGCATAGTATTTTAGGGGCCTATCTTTCCCATTGTCCACCATTCGGGTTAATTGCCGGGTGTAAGGATACTGATTCGTAACAACATGCGGCCCTTCCAATTGCATCTCCATTTTGTCTTCCCTTGCGCCACGGCTCACGGCAGTCTCTGAGCTCTACATGCTGCTTAGGAATGAGTCGATTGCGAATAGATAACCCCTTTTACGGGGCAGCTTTTGTAGATGCTTAACGCGAGGTAAAGCTTCAGTGGCATGTTCAGGCCGATCGCGTTACTCGCATCCTTAGTCGGCTGATCCAGCACAATATCCCCCCCCTCCCTCCACCCCCCCCCCCCTCCCACAAACCATCCCGGATCTTTGCAGAGAGAATATCAGCCCAGTATTTTGAAACGCTGTTTTCGGCATACCCTTTCGAACTCTCAAAAAGCGTTCATTCAATAAATCTTGCGATATTACACACTTATGTCTCTCACGTGCATGCGCACATTGCATATACGCTATACTGCATCTAACAAAGATGGCCTGGTTATACCATCGCAAGTTAATTGAAATAAGGCTTTTTCAAGGCTTCCACGTGGCAAGATCTTCTCATGCCTAGTTTATTATAAAACTTTGGAGTTTAGTGAGCGAACTCTCACCTAATTTTGATAAGTGCTGTAAAATAAGATATACAGCCGTTATGATGTGCTCGCCTACTGCCTCAGGTTTAGTCATTTTAGGGGACAATGTATTCTTACAGAGCAAGCTTAAAAGTAACAAGAAAACTGCACCTATCTCTTTCATGTCATGATCATTTCAATCCGGGACCTCAAAAAACAGTAACAAAATAGCTCTAAATAACCCCCAGTTAAGTTTGAATCTGATATACGTTTCAGCTGCACGATAGAGGCGCTGAATTTCTAAGAGACCAGGGTGGGACATGGTCGCTCACTCAATTCGAATAGCGGCTCAGGTGCTACACCTGAATAATTGAGCCTTGCTCTCGACTATTCGAGAATCTCGAAAAGGTCTGGGTTTTCAACCTTTCTGCTGCTGTATTCATTTACCCCACACTCCAAATGTGTTCCTCAATCCGGCTTCAGCTATATTTAGTGAGGCACCGAGACTGAGTCGTCAACACTACAACTTTCTCTCCGTGTTCCATCTCACTAGCCAAGCCGATAACGCCTTCGCTATTCGGCACTGACGCTCCAGTAATTCAAGCGAAAGTGCTGAAGGCCGGAAAAAGCGCCAGCTGCGACCAATTATGAACAGAAAGTGAGCACTCTTATCCCGTAAGCCTCGCACTGTACTTCATTTCGCACGTTCTTTACTACTTTTTGCGCGAAGGGCTGCATTCGTTTTCATCTTTTTTCTTGTATCACAGCGCTCAGAAAGAGACACAGCGCTGGTGTCCGTTAATAAGTAACGCAGTTGGCAGAATCGTGGAATAAAGCTTTAAACCAAGGCAGCCAAGTGCAACTAAGTTCGGATAATCGCACCTAGAAATACCCCGAAACACAAAAGAACCAAGTGCAGAAAGCCAGGAATGTTATTAGATGAAAGCTTAAATTAGCAAAAAGTGACTGTAAAAGTGGGTCATCTGGTGTTCTGCGTTCTTTCATCCCGCTTTCAATCGAATTTGACAGTCTGGTCCAGATATATATATATATATATATATATATATATATATATATATATATATATATATATATATATATATATATATATATATATATATATATATATATATATATATAGATATATATATATATACTCCCTGCCCTATTGAACAGTTTTTAATGCTTCTGAGTTTGTTTTCTCTTCTCTCTTTCCTGCTGTGTCCCTAACGAAGCCCCGATCGAGTGACGAAGTAATGCTGGAGAGGTCTTACTCGCAGCCCACTTCTTTTCCTGCCCCTGCCTCTCCGCCTCTATTATTTACCGCTTTTGTACCCCACTTAGAGCCAATTGACCTCGTATCTGCTCTTCTTTTCCGGGAGCAGCACAAAGCTCCCGTCGAGATGAGGCCACTCTCTCCTGCAATGGGCCTTGAAATGAGAAGCTTTCCATCGTCTTGGAAGAGGCGCTGGCTCGAAGGAGAAAACAAAGGAACTGCGGGAGCCGCTTACAGGAGGCACCACAGTTTCGGTGCTGGAACAGTGGGCGCCTCCAACGTCGACGAGATTTCTGCCATCTAGTTTGCTGTGCTCAGTCCACGTATTAGCTTTGCCTGCCGCGCTCACTTTTGCAGTGAATTTTGAGAGTCATACAGCTTTCTCTCGTTCTGTTACTGTCACGCTTCCATATATCTTTACGCCCTCTCGTTTCTACTTATTCATTTTCTCTTTATTGTAATTCATCCTTCTTTATACCTTGCATATCAAGGGAGCAACCTTTTGGCAATGGACGCCTGGACCGTTTCGCTGGGTACTCACGAGCTAGTATTCAAGGCGAAGATAAGGAGAAGCCAGAAGCGTCACTTGCACGGAGATCTGTCATAGTCATATAGAAGGATGGTTCCGGGGACTCGAAAGAACAGCACACGACACAGCAGCATGCGTCAAAACAGCGCAGTGACGAAACAGCACAGGGAAAAAACGGCACAGCGACAAAACAGCACAGGAAAAAAAACAGCATAGGGAAATGACAGCACGCGTCAAAACAGCACGCCGGACAAAAAGAGCACAGCGACAAAATAGCACGATGACAAATAGCACGACGACAGAAGAGCGCAGGGAAAAACAGCACTACGACAAAACAGCATTGGCTCAGTGGTTAAGGCGCTCGTCTACTGAGCCGGAGTACCCGGGTTCGAACCTGACCGCGTGCCGCCGCGTAAAAAGAAATACAAGAGAAAATATTGCAAGGAAGCGCGTCGCGCCAACCGCACTATCTGACATGATGACGGTTTAGCAATAGGTACCCCCGGTGACAAGGAGCCCCCGCCACATGTGCGAGAGCTCCCAGACCCCAGCCCCGGAAGGCCAGGAGCCCCCCCCCCCCCCCCCACTCCGTGTGCTGTGCAATGTCAGTGCACATCATACGGTGCAGCGCTGCTGGAGGGGTGAACTATCACTGCCATAACCGCAAACGGTAAATCACAACACCTGCGCCGGGTGATCCCGCGTTGCTAGAAGTGTTAGCCGTTTTCACTAAAGAGCCACCGCAATAGCTACACCAAGGGTCGATTACTGATCTCAAATAAACGTTCAAAGTGAACTAAGCCCCCATCATCGTGCCGACCGCCGTAACTATCGTCTCGCTGGCCCTGCTGCTCTTGTACATGGTGTTCTCCGCGATATCAAACGCCATCGTTGGCGGCAGAGATGAAGTTGCCAGGTCCTCCCAGATACAGGGCGCTTCAGTCAAGGCGCGGCGCCCATAATCAACGGGGAGCACCTGTTCGTGTTCGACGCGGACTCAAAATGCTTCACTCAAAGGACTCACAGCCTTCAGGTACCCCAAGTCCTGCGTGGACGACGCGTCCGTCGTCTACGGTGGCCTCAAGCTGAACAAGACAGGCGTGCACGTCGGCAGCGAGGCACACCACGCCGCAGTCGCATTCACCCAGCCACTCTGCGTAGCGGTCATCCAGGTCTGGGTGTTGCGTTTCTAGCGAGCTGGAACGTAGATCCAAAAGCAACACGGCTTGCGAGACTTCAAGATGACAAATGGCAGCCGCCGGTCACTGCCGTCCACTTTCGTGCATAGAAGGACGGCAGCATGAAGCTTAGTGCGCTTTAAACCGGCGCTAGTGTTGCCTTTAAAGGTATGAGTTCTTGCCGGCAACATCTGGTAAAACAGTGCAGTTTCGTCGTCATTGCATATGTCCCGATCAGCGTAGCTAGCTGTCGCTGTAATGTTTCTGAATACCTACACATTGACGTCCTTGATATTCTGTGATGCAGCTCCACCGCCGACGATTCTAAACGCTGTTCCAAGGCGGGCTTTAAACTGGTGGAGACACCCACTTCCAAGGCTGAAATGGGGAAGGCCCAAGAGGGTAGCAAAGCCTGTTGCCTTGGAAAGCATCAGCGGTCCACTGATGCGTATGTTTATGGACCGAGCGTCAACGAACCATTTAAGCAGCGCATATTCAACAGTTGCGTCAGTCGCTTGTCATTGACTTTGGCGATTGCCGCAATAGTCGGTTTAAACCGCCCGTGTTTCTTCACAAATACGCAGTTTATAGTTCCTAGAGTAAGTTCATGAGAATGGTGTTCTTCTTTGCGACTTCGAAAGTCTTTCTTTTTGCAGTAGACGTTGAGCATGGCACACAGTCCGCCATCATATTAAATGAAACTGCCTTGGAGCCTACGATCATCCGCGAAGTTGTAAAGATGCAGCAACGAAGCTACCTTAGTCCACGTGCTTCCAGAGCGTATATACTGCGCGCTCTGTGCTTGCGGAAGCAGTGTGATGGACAACCGATTGGAGAAGCCGAGAAGCAACGTATACTACGTGACTGGAAGTGCCAGCATGGCATACTATGTGACGGCGCCTGTAGCGTCCTCTGTGTTAATTACTCCTCTACGTACTTGCTTTTTCCGATCCGTGCTAAAACTGGTGCAAAAACTTCTCAACTTTTCCTATTCTTTGATCACCGACGGTGCGCGATAGTTTTCCTTTAAACGCTCCCCGTCTAATACCGATTGCGCTTAACCTTATAGCTTTGCCCAGCCGGCATACACGTACGCACTATTTAGCCTTGAAGCCCGTTAGCACGCTGTATACCTGCCTTCTCCTGCAGTTCCGGTGCTGTTTTTTATTGCATTTTCGGATCTTCACTTTTAATCTCGGGGAGAGGAGAATGGTGCGGGTGTCATGAGGCTGGAAAACTCTTCAATGTCCGTAATTACGGGAAGCGTGAGTTTCTCAAAACGGAGGCGAGTTTACGGGGCCTCGCGTTTGCTCTAACTCAGCAGAGTGTTAATGGCTTAATACACATTTTGACAGCAGCGCCGTCGTTAGAGATAAGCGAGCATTAGTTACAACTACGGCCGTTGTTAGTGGTCTCGACCGCAATTTCAAATAAATTTTGTCAAGCTGCGCGTCAATATACTCAGCTATTGCCGCAGACATTCGAGTCGCGTCTTAAACTGTCAACGTCTCGCGCTGTGCTTCGGATTTCAGGTCGTATTTATAACATTAATCCGCTCGTTCTGCGCTGCTTATCTGTGCGACGGCCACTAAATAAAAATGTTTTTTTTAAAGGGAAAAGCAAAAGCAAACCCGCATAACGAAGATTGCTCGCATCGCGCTGTCATGATCTCTTGTCAACGTTTCTTTTTTTTTTAACTCAGCTTGCATGTTTGCTCCTAACAACCTTCCCTAACTTTAGCTCCTCAAACTCGCCAAAAGTAAATGCTCCCATTTTCAGTGCGTGACAGGACAAAATATCCCCTTCATGTCGTATTGTTCCTACGCTTACGTATTTGGAAAGATCTCGTGCACCGTTGGCAGGAAAACTGCAACTTTTACGATCGTCAAATGGCTATTAGTTTCTCTTTCGAGGGAACTGCCACGGACTATTTTCATTCATTCGCTCACCGAATGTGCCGCACAGTAACGGAAGTAGCGGCCGTATGCGTTGCGTGCTATCGGCACCGAACACAAAGCCGTTGAAGAAAGCTGTTTCTTGGCTAGGCGACGAGGAAGCAAGGCTCCGCCTGCAAGAGGCTAATGTGAGACACCGGTATCAGATGTGTAGGCCCATTGGATTCTCATTTGCACGACAAAGAGCCTCATTATGCCCTAGTCCCGTTCGGGTGAATAGCGATAGTACGTGTGTAGACAAAGCTATTTTTCATTCCTGTTACCTTTCGGCGGATCAGCCCATGCAAGAAGGTAGGCCCCGCGAATTTGTTTTTTCTTAAGTTTTATTCCTTTGCTACCATTGCTGACGTGCAAATAGTAAATTACTGTTTCTTCATGGCCGTGTTATCAATTTTCTCCTCTTCTCTGACTTACTCATTCTAGAACCTACCCGCCTTACAAATGTGCCGGCTCATTTGCCGTCGCAGAACGCTGCAGAAGAAAATAGGCAAAAAAAAAACAAGATAACCTGATCGTTAAGGATCTTGTTTTTGTGGGCGCGTACGTGAAAAAGACGCAGAAAAGAAGGCACAGGAAGGGTACCGCTCTCATAAAATGGTTTACTGGGAGAGAGACGAGTACTTAAATACAAAACACCAGTCACAACCACAAAAACAGCAGTTATCAATTGAAGCTCACAGAAAAAAAAAATCCGAGAAGTTAGTCAATTTTCTCACTTTATATCGTGGGTGATGACTTGCTAACACAATATCAATAAAAAGCGATGTGTAATGCTTACATCAGTTCTCCGGTGTGGTGCTGCGAATACCGAAACGGGGCCTGTGTTTTGCCGAAGGTAGGCCAACAATTTTTGAAATTACGGCAGTGTCTGCTCTCCACAGAAGAAAATACATTCCTGAAATTGCTTTTCTGCTTTTCAAGGCGAACGTTCAAACAGCGCCCAATCAGCCAAGTTGCTCGCCAACTGGTCCTAAAATTTTCTTTCATTAAATGCATCGGCATTCAATGCGTTTTCCTCTCTACGACAGAGCCTAAAATGTTTTCTGCTCCTCGAAAGCGATAAACTGCGAGTGAAGAGGCACAGAAAAGAGTATTCGGTGTGCTTTGATCATGCATTCTGTGTTCATGCACTTTGATTTTGCATACGCTCTGCAAGTCATCTCGGGCTAGTTAGTTAATACCTGCGGCCAGCCATTCGCATGTGTTTCTTTTGTCATCTGTGTCGCCTTTGCTCCAGTTTGAGCGTAGTGAATTGCTTTCGAACATGTGCCAACAACTCACCTCCCCGCTTTCCTGCATTGAGAGTACACAAAAATTTACGCCTAAACGTAAAAACAAAATCGTTTTTTTTTCCTCGTAGAAATGGGCAGGTGAGCTAGCGCCCTAGAAACACCAGGCACTACTCCCAAACTTCTTCCTAAATGATTTCTTTCGGAAAGAAAGCGCTCTGCGGAAGCGAAGAACGAGCTTATTAGCTCTTGGTACTGGATAATAGAAAACTTCATCCAACACCAGCTAATGAAAACAGTCTCACAATACCGAGCCGTCACAATGACGTGAGAGGTTGGAATTTATTCGTCGCATTGCTCTCCATGCAAGTTAGTCATCAAATATAGTCGACCTGCACATGTGGATTAGATGGTGTAGCAGTTGCTCAGAAAAATTATAAGTTTTCTTCGTCCAGTGTCGCTTATCTTCTTCTTACTATGCTAAGCCATTGTGGACCTCTTAGTTTTTGCGATCGTGACTGTCCTTGAGTTAGAATCGTAACAACATTTTTGCAAGACCTCTTCTAGGAACGTTGCCTTTTCGAAGTACTTTGACTTGGAGCAGCCATGAAATGGCCTCGGTATCTGGACACATTCGATCCATAGCTCGGGAGACGTCGTTGTTTGGTGAAGAAATGTGCTGGCTATAAATCCTATTCCCTTCCAGCGCCTCGACAAGAATGGGCTGCGGATCACTCTCCACAACAAGATACACACGAACACACTTCGAAGTTTCCTTTCCTGTCTTTCGCCGAACACGCCCACGGTCAAGCAGTGTAGAAGCACGGTAAATACGGTTTCTTTCAACACTGGTCCTGGACATGCACCTTAAATAGGTCGCCCTTGGCACGAAAAAGGCGAAGAAGCACTGGCTTGGAAAACTAAGAGGTCTCTTCCCCAAGCGCCGTTATGCTCTGGACTGAAGGCAACGCTATGGTGGCACTTCGCCCTAGCTGGTGCGACATAACGACGTGGTACAGCATGGGAGTGACGCGGCACAGTGAGATACAAGGACAAAAGCTGCCCGAGCTGTTCTAAAGAACAACAAGCGCGCGCAGAGTGAACCTGAGATGATAACGTCAAGAAAAATGGGAGCCTGAAAGGCTAGTTAGGCGGCGCTTTTCCTCATACACTTCTGACAGTGTGCTAGATGCCCTAGCCTTATGTCAGAGTCACTTCTTTTTGTATTTACCATCTTAGTCTTGGTAGGGAAATAGAGCGATTAGCTTACGATAGACCTGCGGCGTCCATCACAGCCAGTCCGTTAGAAAAAAAAATTGGTGGTGGTTTAGCTCTGGTTAAACCTGGAGTGACGCGATAGCTACAGCTGGTAGAGTGGAACTTGCTCAGTTGAATTGCAAAGTCAGTCTTTCGCCGCTCCGTTTCGCAGGGCGTTCTTTCATCTTCGTCCCACTTGACATGGCGCATGCGCACAGCTGTGACAGCTCGGTTTCGCTGGTGCGCCGCGCCGCCGGCAGCAGCAGCTGATCCGCACCACGTGACAGCGTGGCGGCGCAGCCACGGCATGGCGGCGCCGCCACGCTGAAGGCTCGAAATGCTACCGTAATGTAGCTATCGCTGCAAAACAAACATAGACGAGCCGTCATTACCACTTCGCTGGCCATATGATGCCTCATGATCCGAGTCGTCGCCCCTCACCTCGCGTCGTTGCCCCGAGGCACGGCGCCGCAGCACGCGCTCGCCGCGCCTGCGTCGAGCTCCGGCGGCCATGAAACCCGCCCTCTCGTCTCGTCCTCCGCCTCCAAGAAGAAAGCGACGGCGGCGAGCGTGGAAGCGGAAACCAGCGCGCGCTAACAAGCATCGGTCGGGCTTCCGTCTCGAGGGAGCGGCCGCACCTTTCTTTGGAGCGCCATTATTCCCCCAACGTGGACCGGTGTCGGTGATACCTTTCTCCGCCGCATTCGGCGCCGCTTGCGTCGAAGGGATATCGCGCGCAGGACACGAAAACGGCACGGCCCATTAAGGCTTTTTCGCTCTCCCTCGCCTCAGATGATAGGGGTTAGTGTGCGTGCGTGCGCACCTATGCACGTTATTCGGTGCAGCATTACCGCGAGGAAACCGCACCTGTCTGAAATGACGCAGATGCTTGCGCTCAATACAATGTATACTCTCTTCCAACGAACTTTGACGAGATAGTACCTGCTTTTACAATTCTACTTCAGGAAGTCTTCATCCCCGCGAACCTCTTGGAAAGAAATAAAAGTTTTCTCTCTCTCTC
>JARKHS020034368.1:0-47319 GCA_030143305.2 Amblyomma americanum | reverse complement strand
AAATGGAAAATGTAATGTAATACAGCGAGGAATGAAAAAACGTAAGCTTGAACAAAATACAAATCAGATTACGTAAGAAAACAGCCTAGTCAAACACATAGTTTTCGGCGGCATTTTTGAATAAACAGGTGTCAGAAATGTCGGCAACCAAGGTGGGCAGGTGGTTCCAATCGCTCGCCGTTTTGGGTATAAACGAGTTAAAATATGCATTGCTTCGGCAGTATAGAATGCGCCCTTGTGGCGATGATCCGTGCGAGGTGATATGAACGATGGTTCAAATAGAAGATCCCGTTTTAGCTGATGATTGTGGTAGTAAATCTTGTGAAAAGTTAGTATTCGCGCGAGTTTTCTTCGAAGGGAAAGGCTAGGAAGGTTCAAAGTATTTTTCATTGTAGTTACACTAGCAGTGCGGGAAAAATTAGACAAAATAAATCGGGCGCTACGATTCTGTACTGACTCTAACTGATTAGTAAGAGTTTCAAGTCCCGGGTGCCACACAGAGCACGCATATTCTAATTTCGATCTAACTAAGGTTTTATAGAGTAGCAGTTTTAAAGAAGATGGAGCCATGGAAAAATTACGACGCAAGTAGCCAAGCATGCGGTTAGCATTGTTAACAATATAATCAACATGTGCCTGCCATGAAAGGTTAGCAGTTATATGAACCCCTAAATATTTATATGTGGTAACTTGCTCAAGGAGAGAACCTGAAATATTGTAGGGAATAAGATTTTCGTTAGCAGACCGGTGTGAAATACGCATGACCTTACACTTGTTAGTATTCTGTCTCATGAGCCAAATATTACACCAACTAGACACCTTATTTAGGTCACTTTGAAGTAAGGATGAGTCTGAAGCGGATTTGATTACTCGATAAATAACGCAATCATCTGCGAAAAGCCTAATTATGGAGTTAATAGAAATTGGTAGATCGTTAATGTATATTAGAAACAATAGCGGCCCGAGCACGGAACCTTGAGGCACGCCGGAGGTAACAGAGCATGGTGAGGAATCAGCGTTATTTGCAGTGACGAATTGAGTTCTGTTACGCAAAAAACTCTCGATTCATGAAAGAATGTTTGGTTCGATGTTTAGTTTGCCGAGCTTAAAACAAAGTAGTTGGTGATTAACAAGATCGAATGCTTTCTGAAAATCTAAAAATACACAGTCAATAAAATATCCCTTGTCTAATGCATCAAATAAATCGTGGGTGAAGGAAATGAGTTGCGTTTCACAAGAAAATGATTGACTAAAGCCATGCTGATGAGGGAAATAAAACAAATGATTTTCTAGAAATTTAACCAGATTAGAATAAATGACATGTTCAAACAGTTTACACGGGACACTCGTTAATGATATGGGTCTGTAATTGAGAGCACAATGAGCGTCACCAGACTTGAATATTGGTGCCACCTTACCCACCTTCCAGTCCCCGGGTAGCTTTCCTGAATTCAAAGATTGCGAAAACAGTGCACACAAGTATATAGAAGAATAAACACTTGTATTCTTTAAAAATTTAGAATTTATGTCGTCGATTCGCGAAGACGAAGAAATTTTGAGATTATTAATTAGACTTTCTATACCAAGACTGTCAAACACAATTGGGTCCATTAATGGATTCTGCACAGGCTGAAAAGAGGGCAGAGAAACAGATGATTGCTGTAAAAAAGTATTCGAGTAGGCGTCGTTTAGCACTTGAGGGCATTCTGATGAAGGAATGGCTGCGCCGCTTCTATCGTTCAGAGCTATTGCTTTATGCTTGGGACCAGAAATGATGTTCCAAAATGTTTTGGCATTATCAATCAACAAAAACGGAAGCGTACTCTGGAAGAAAACCTGCTTGGCGTTTCTTAAGGCTTTTCGATACTCAGATGTTATGGCACGATACACATCCCAGCGATCAGGGCAACCGGTGGTTTTCGCTCTACGATAAACTCGTTTTTTTTTTACTTAAAAGGCGTTTTAATGCGGCAGTGAACCACGGGGAACGTTGCTTGCCTGATATGACGCGTAAAGGTATGTGTTTTTGGACGAGAAAATGAAATTTCTCTTTAAAAAGGCGCCAGTTCGTTTCCACAGTACGGTTATAAAAGTTTGGCATGCACTCTCCTAAGAAGATTTCTAGTTCAGCGTTAATCGACGGAAAATTTGCCTTTGAATAAACTCTGATATATTTGGGATTGGGTCGCACACGTGTGCTAGTATCTTTAAGGTCAAACTGGATGAAGGAGTGGTCACTGAGGCCTGGTAGAAATTCCAATGAATGAACTAGCTCAGGAAGCGTAGTTAGAACAAGATCAAGAATGTTAGCGCTAGTAGTGGTGATACGGGTTGGCTGGGTAATGAGCTGAGAAAAATTGAAGTCAGTGCACAGATTTATGAAGCCAATCGTGTCAGGTGACGAATCCAGAGTGGAAGGGAACGCGCCAGACCAAATTATTTTTGGCATGTTGGAATCGCCAAGTAAAAAGATTGGCGAAGAAGGAAACCTAACTAAAACTAACCGGACAAGGACTCCGAGGAGCCCAACAAATTAAAACATAGACCTCAGCCTTCTCCTCAGGCCTGAGAAAATAGATCAGGTGGATCACAGAATGCGTCAAGGCGCAGGGTAAGAATTTTTAGATCCAGTAGTTCTGTGACATTATATTTTGTTTAAAATCGCCGCTTCTTTCAGAAAACCAAAAACAGATGAATTACCTACAGGTGGTTTATTGTCTAAAAGTAAATTGGGGTGGAAGGGAATGCATTTATTGTAAAATACTGTAAAATATTTTTTCCTTAGCCGTTAGAGCTCTGCGCACGAGAATAAGATGTGATTTACTGTGAGCTCATCTCCACATTTCTCACATAAAGGTTTGTCTTGTTTTGTCATTGGAAAGTTGTGTTAGGGTGTGTGTCCGATTTGCAGGTGGCATAAAATTATCTCTATAAATCGCTCCTGATGCCTGTATGTTCTCTATTCTCCCAGAGTAGGGTTTGCTAAATGTAGCTTATTTTCTTCACTACTCCATGTAGACTGCCATTTTTCTGTAAGTTTATTTTTTGCTAACTTTATGCATTCTGCACAGGGTATGTTTACAGTCCTGACTTCCTTATGGCGAGCTTGAGCAGCGCACCACGTTAGCTCTCTCGTTTACTCTAATTCCAAGATCGCCTGTAATCCAACAGAGCTTAATTACATGTCTTTGTTTCATCAGTTATTATGTTATGTAGTATATCTCCTATTAAAGGTTCTCTCACATTTCTGGCGTTCAGTGCTATGATTACACTCAGCGAGTCCATGTTGATAATGCTGTTTGGAATGTTCTTTTTGACTATTTTTGATATAGCCACCGAAATGGCATAACATCTCGAGGTTGTATCATACGCTTTCTCGAAATTAAAAAAAACAGCAAGACAGCGTTCTGTGTACAAAAGCTTCACAGACAGTATTTTCAAGATGAACCGGGTGGTCTGTTGTGGAGCAGGCATTTTTGAAACCGCACTGATGGACATGGAGAAGCCCACGGGGTTCTAGCACGAAGGTTAGTGTAATGTTCATGATACTTTCAAAGGGTTTCGCAAGACAGCTGGTGAAGGCTATGGGCCTATAACTACTGGAAAAGGTTGCAGGATTTTCAGCTTTTAAAAATGGAACTATGATGGCCTTCTTCCAGGCTTCGGGTAGTATGCCCGATACCCAAACCTTATTAAAAATTTTAAAAGTGCCTCTACGGCATGTTCAAAGGAGTGGGGCAGCATTTGATTGTGTATTCCGTCAGGGCTGTGTGCAGTATGTTTACCAGCGAAGAAGATTGTATTGGTTTCTTGAACTTAAAAAAAATTATTATATGGTTCATTTGTATATCCACTTGAAGGAGTCTTTGTTTCTCTGCTGTGTTTTTTAGTGTTTTTAGATTTATAACCACGGCAACTTACTCAATCTAAGTATTTCTGTACACCCTAGTTGCGGTGTTATAAATATAAGTAAAGATAGAAAATCCACTGCATATGGCTGTAACCTAGTCAGGACAATGAACCTTGGTGTTTGCAATGCAATGAAAACTTTAATTTCGGGTTAAATCAGCAAAAGAAAATTCCAATGGATAACTGAATGAGCTACTATTTTGTCTGTACATATTGAAATACATTAAAACCAAGCATGTAATGGTTGCACCTACAGTCGTGCATTTCATACAATGTGTTTTGACATATTACGACGAGATGCGATATTTTGATTTTAGCATTGCAGCGCAGTAATTGCATGGAATGTAAATTGAGAACATGAAATAACAGCATTTATATCACAGCATCATCCAAGCTTCAAAAGAAGGGACTGAAGCTACAAAAAGAACTAAAAGGTACACAAGACTGCGTTTCAAATGATGCAGCAATATTTTCGCCACAAAAAAGAAGCAAAAGAATAACTATAGTGAAATTGTAATTACACTACAGGACATTGCAATTCACTACCGCATGAGAGGCTCGCGACCACAATATTGGTGCTTGCTCAGCCAAGTTTTTGTGCGAAAAATATAAATAAAGGAAATTTCATTTCATGTTGCAGCAAAGTTAGGTTGCATTGACATAGCACAGCACACAGGCGCCTTAGCGTTTTTCCTCCATAAAAACGCAGCCGCCGCGGCTGCGTTTTTATGGAGGAAAAACGCTAAGGCGCCTGTGTGCTGTGCTATGTCAGTGCACGTTAAAGATCCCCAGGTGGTTGAAATTATTCCGGAGCCCTCCACTACGGCTATATATATATATATATATATATATATATATATATATATATATATATATATATATATATATATATATATATATATATATATATGGGTCCCGGCTCACTCGGGGAACCCTGGTAACGAAGCGGCACACATAACAGCTCGAGGATTCGTCAGCCCAGCAGGGGACGCTGTCGTTGCTGAGAGTTTTTCGAAGGACGGCCTATCATCTTTTCACGATATTACTAATCATTTTAAACTTGAAAGGAGGATATTCCCTCCTCCAGACAAAGCCTTTAATAAGGAGCAGGAGACCACTTGGAGGCGAATCCAGACGCGATCCTTCGTGACGCCTTACCTGTTGTCAAAATTCTAACCCGGTGAATACGACCCTGCATGTACATTATGTGGTGATTTAGCCACTTATGATCACCTATTGTGGAATTGTAAAGAGGAGCAGCCCCCGAAATCTCTAATACAGGTTCCTACTCTCGAGCAGTGGGAGGCCATGTTGGTTAGCTCAGACTTGGGCGTTCAAACCCGGGTCATTGAATGGGCTACCCAGGTCGCTGTCAGCCGTGGACTGATGGCCACCTAGCACGGATCGTCTGCATTCTGCTTTTCATCATCATCATCATCATTTATTGAACCCTTAAAGATCCCGTCTGGGACATTACATAAGGGGGGGGGGGGGAAGACAGTGATGTGAAACGGTCACACAAAGGCATGTAAGCATAAAAAAGCATAACAAGAATAACAAGAATAACAAGTTTGACGTGAAATTAGCGTCAGGTGATTCAAATAGAACAGAATATACATGGCAAAGCAGTAGTATATAAATTACACATTAAAAAGTACGGAAATTAAATAAGTGGGAAAACACTTGTGGGGGGGGGGGTGTCACAATAACACAAGCAGTTCAAATTGCACGCAGAGCATCGCGAGGGAAGTAGCTATAGTTGGATCAAGTGGTCTGTTATTAGCTGCCTAAATCTGGTGGGATTAGTTTCGATGACAACGGTTTCAGGAAGATAGTTCCATTCCTCTATGGCGATGGGAAGGAAAGATTTGTTGAAAGCGTTGGATGAACCATGCAACCGCTGAATGCTGAGGGAGTTGAATAATCGGCGAGATGAGCGTAAGGGAGTGGATAACAAAGTCTGGCGTAGTGCGGGGAAGTTAAAGTATAGTTTGTGGAAAAGACAAAGAATTGATACTTTTCTGCGGAATGCTAATGGTTCAAGGCCGAGAGACGATTTTAGGTTGGTAACGCTGTGTCGAGACGAATACTGCGACGTTATGAAGCGCGCTGCCCGATTCTGGATAGCTTCGAGCAGTTGTATTAAGTAGACCTGGTGAGGGTTCCATATTGCTGAGGCATATTCCATTTTAGCGCGAATGAATGTTTCGTATGCTTGTTGTCTGATTGGTGCAGGGGACATTGATAGTGATCTTCGGATAAAGCCAAGAGCTCTGGAAGTGCTTGCGCAAAGTTTGATAATGTGATCTGACCATGTTAATTTGTTCGTTATTTCGACGCCATTGTACCTGTACGAATTCGTTACTGACAGCGCCACAGAGTTCAGGGAGTACTGGAAGTTAGTAATGGAGTAATTTACTGACGAATTAAATGTTTTCCAATCCAATCCACTACGGCACCTCTTCCTTCCTTTCTTCTTTCATTCCCTCCTTTATCCCTTCCCTTACGGCGCGGTTCAGGTGTCCAACGATATATGAGACAGATACTGCGCCATTTCCTTTCCCAAAAACCAATTATTATTATCATATAACCCAATGCAAAGTTTTGGCTGGTACATTACACATTCTGCTGCCACAGTGGCTCACTATAATTACGACGGTCGGATGCTGAACCGAAAAACACGGGTTCAATCTCTGCTCCGGTGGTCGAATTTCGATGGAGGCGAAATTCTAGAGGCCCGTGCACTGTGCGATGCCAGTGCACATTACAGAAGCCCAGGTGATCAAAATTTCCGTAGACCTTCACTACAGTGTATATCATAACCTGAGTCGCTTCGGGACGTTGAACCGTCAGAAACCAATCATTACGCATTGTCAACAAAACAATTCAAAAAAGAGACGGCCTAATGAGATAACCTCGGTCCTCAATACACCAGCAAAGACACTGAAATTAAGCACGGAATAGCTGCACCTATATTTATGAGTTTCATGTGTTTAAACAAGGCAGTACGAGATATAATGTTCTGCTTTGAACATCACAGTGCAGTAATCAGATTGAATGGCGAATATAAAGCGTGAAAAAAGAACAGAGTTTCACAACAAAGCTGTGCTCACAATCATATTAGCAATTCAAAACAACTGATGTAACAAACTCGTTGGGAACTTCAGTTCAAAATAAGATAGACAATGAAAAACAGGGCACAGTCTTCGGCTCACAGCCCACTGAAGCGACTTCATGGGCACGATCCAGGTGGTGCATTGTTAAGTTGCCAGCAAGGAAATTTGCTAAATCATTTCGAACCTCTGCACCACCTGGTGTAGACCGGCTAGTTGTGCATGCTGGCTGAGGCCTGTTGACCTCAGCAGAGTGCATGCATTCAATCCAGCTTGAATCACACCGATCCCCGAGCTGTTCACACATGTTATGCAGCACGCACGAATGATAAGTCTCACATTGACATGTTTGTTCTCCGTACCTTTCAATAAAATCCTGAAACGTGCTTTCAGACGGCCAAATGCGTATCAATAACCCGTCTCGCACTGGACAGGTGGTAGTTGAAAACTTGTGACGGAGAACCTGCTGGCCCTAGCGGCGGAAATGGCTTCATCACATGGGTTTGTAGTGGGAAAGCCTGATCTGCAATTATTACAGGGCAAACTGACACTCTATTGAATGTTCTTCTTCCCAGCTGGAACAGGTCACTGGACAGCACCTTTGGGACACGTGACTTGAGGAACACATCAGAGTCATGGTTCCTTCCGGGCGTGCCAACATTTGTATACATAAATTTATATGAATGGTACACCACTGCAAGAAGGATCACAGAGTACCAACCCTTGTAATTATAGTAATCCGCAGCTTGTTCTTTGGGTGGGCACACCTCAATGCGGCAACCATCTAAGGCTCCCACACCTTGGGGAAATCCGGTCACTGCTGCAAATTGCCTAACGTGCTCCTCCAACTCGTGCCGTCGTGGGCAGTAGCGCACAAATCGCGACTCGAGGACACGAACTATAACGGCGCAAAGCTCGCGAAAGATGATGTTAACCGAAGCACGGCTAACTCCGAATACGTTGGCCACAGCTCTGTCCTCGACAGAAGACGCCAACCGGTAGAGCCCGATGGCTACCCTTTTCTCCAAAGGGATCGCATCGCGCATGTTTGTGTCGACACGCCTCATGCACTCACAAACGCTCACCACGTAATTGAATGTGTGTCTGTTCATCCTGAAGGGTCCTCTAAAGTCGTCGTCCGAGAGGTGAGGCTGGGTTGTTCCCCACCATGACGGACCTCGTGCATAAGCCCATAGGCACCTGTCACGCAAAGGATTCGCGCAGTGATCCCCATGAGCTGTTCACGGCGCCTTTCTGCACGTTTTCGCTCCATGTTAAGTCTTTCCGCTTCAGCGAAAGCTTGGCGCTCCCGGATTCGCCGCTGTTGCAGCCTTGCTTGCATAGGCATGAAGAAGGTCCAGAATGCCTCATCTTCGCCGCTTTCATTGACGACTGGCCTGGTCAAAGCCATTACTGCTCATGCAGCAGTATGTGCACGGCCGATGCTACACAAAACACCGCAGCAGTCGGGAGCACAGGCAACGCAGCGGATGAATGAGCGCATTCCACGAGAGATTTCGAGAAAGAACGAGAGTGGCACCAATGTTTACAAACTGTTTTAGCCTGCCGCCCTTCTACCGAAGCAGGCGTAGGCTGAAAAATATCTCACACAAGTCTTCTGCACGCCGTAAAGTGCATTTTGTTTTAAGTAATCATGTTTAAAAAGCAACGTGGCGAAAATGCTGCTCTCATTTGTGAACTGCAACTATTTTGCCGATCGCCGCGTCATTTTTATTGTTTTACCCTAGAGGGCGCTAGTGACTAATAACAGCCGCCTCTAGCCGCTGTGTAACAGCAGTAAACCGCGGTTCGCGTTAACCGTGGTTAAGCTGGGTACCTCGGTTAGGCATAACCACGGTTAAGCCAGCCGTGTAACAGGGGTATTAAGACAGCACTACACGTAACCCTAAATACCTCAACCGAAAAACTCCTCCAGCTAGGCCTACACAACACGATAAGTGAGCTTATCGAGGCCCACCGACAGACACAATACATACGTCTCGCGAGAACCCCCTCCGCCAGCCACATCCTACACACCCTCGGCATCAGGATACCAGCCACAGATCCCACACAACTCCCGGTCTTCCACCATATTCACCGCGAACTACTTATTAAACCTCTCCCTAGAAATATGCACCCCACCTACCACGAAACCCGCCGCAGAGCTCGCGCACGGGCGCTCCACAAACACTATGGCATGGAACCGGATGCCGTTTGGGTGGATGCCGCATGCACGGGCGAAGACGCGGTAGCCATCACGAACCCCTCCCTGCAACCGATTGCTACCCTTCACATATCCCCCACTGCCACTTCGGAGGAAGCTGAAGAGGCCGCTATTGGCCTAGCCATCACGCGCACGGAGGCCCGGTATATACTATCGGACTGTAAAACTGCCATACTAAATTTCGTTCGCGGGAGAGTTCACGTCCCTGCATTTCGCATATTGAACTCCATCGCCGCACACCCACCCCGCCACATGGAGCTCATATGGGTGCCTGCCCACTCCGGGAATCCCGGAAACGAGGCTGCCAACGCTTTATCCCGAGGTTCTCTCAACCACGCACCGGCGGCCTCCGATCTGGGGATCTCACGGGAGCGCATGCATTCCTTCAGTGAATTGACGCAGGCCTGCAAAGCCGAGCATCGGCTGTACCCCCACCCCATTCTTCCCTCGACAATTATCATCAGACACTTTGGTGGCGGCTCTAAACACGCATCTTACCCTCCCCTTATATACGCTCGCGCTATCACCAAGTCCACACAAACCCCTCCTGTATCCTCTGCCACCACCCCAAAGTCAGTCTCGATCATATCCTTTTCCTCTGCCCGGCGGATCCTCCCCCGCGGGGCCTGGAGCACCTTACTACTTGGGAGGCTTGGGAGACCCTACTGCACTCCGAGGACCCGGCCAAGCAAGCCATCGCCACAGGCCGGGCTGCCAGCATTATGAGCCTCCGGGAGATGAACGTTTGAGTGCAGTGGGGCCGTGCGGGAGCCCAAGGACCTGCGCGTCCTAAACTCATCATCATCATCATCATCATCAGCCTTACTACACCCACTGCAGGGCAAAGGCCTCTCCCATGTCTCTCCAATTAACCCTATCCTTTGCCAGCTGCATCCACCCTTTGCCTGCAAACTTCTTAATCTCATCCGCCCACCTAACCTTCTGCCGCCCCCTGCTACGCTTACTTTCTCTTGGAACCCACTCCGTTACCCTTAAGGACCAGCGGTTATCTTGCCTTCGCATTACATGCCCTGCCCAAGCCCATTTCTTTCTCTTGATTTCGACTAGGATGTCATTAACCCGTGTTTGTTCCCTCACCCAATCTGCCCGCTTCCGATCTCTTAACGTTACACCTATCATTTTTCTTTCCATGGCTCGCTGCGTTGTCCTTAACCTAAGCTGAACTCTTTTCGTTAGCCTCCACGTTTCTGCCCCGTAGGTGAGTACCGGTAAGATTATGCTGTTGTACACTTTCCTCTTGAGGGAAATTGGTAAACTGCCACTCATGATCTGCGAGAATTTGCCATATGCGCTCCAGCCCATTCTTATCCTTCTAGTTATCTCCTTCTCATGATCTGGATCAGCTGTCACTACCTGCCCTAAGTAGACGTATTCCGGCACAATTTCTAGGCTCTCGCTGCCAATTGTGAACTGTTGTTCCCTTGCTAGGCTGTTGAACATTACCTTGGTTTTCTGCATGTTAATTTTTAGACCCATCGATCTGCTCTGCCTGTCTAACTCGTTGATCATGATTTGCAGTTCACCTCCTGAGTGACTCAGCAAGGCAATGCCATCAGCAAATCGCAGATTATTTAGGTATTCTCCATTTATTCTTATTCCCAACTGTTCCCAATTCAGGCTTCGAAATACCTCCTGCAAACATGCGGTGAACAGCATTGGCGAGATCGTGTCTCCTTGCCTGACGCCCTTCCTTATTGGAATTTTATTTCTGACTTTATGGAGGACTATAGTAGCTGTGCAGTTGCTATATATATCTTCCAGTATTTTGACATAAGGCTCTTCTACCCCCTGATTACGCAATGCCTGTATGACTGCTGAGGTTTCCACTGAGTCGAATGCTTTCTCGTAATCAATGAAAGCTATATATAAAGGTTGGTTATATTCTGCGCATTTTTCTATCACCTGATTGATAGTGTGAATATGATCTATTGTGGAATATCCTTTACGAAAGCCTGCCTGATCATTTGGTTGATTAAAGTCTAACGTTGCCCTGACTCTATTAGCGATTACCTTAGTAAATACTTTGTAGGCAACGGATAGTAAGCTGATCGGCCTGTAATTTTTCAAGTCCTTGGCGTCTCCCTTCTTATGAATTAAGATAATGTTTGCATTCTTTCAAGCTTCTGGTACAGTTGAGGTCATAAGGCATTGCGTATACAGGGTGGCTAGTTTTTCTAGCACGATGTCCCCTCCTTCCTTCAACAGATCTGCTGTTACCTGATCCTCCCCAGCTGCTTTTCCCCTTTTCATTGCTTCTAAGGCTTTCTTTACTTCATCTTTCGTTACTGGCGGGATGACGCATTGCTGTGCACTGCTGTCTTTCTCATTAGCGCTCTGATTACATTGGCTACTGTACAGGTCTGTGTAGAACTCTTCGGCTACGTTAACAATCTTATCCATATTGCTAATGACATTGCCCTGCTTGTCTCTTAATGCATACATCTGGTTTTTTCCTATGCCTAGTTTCCTCTTCACTGTTTTTAGGCTACCTCCGTTCTTTATAGCATGCTCGATTCTCTCCATATTAAACTTCCTTATGTCGGCTACCTTGCGCTTATTTATTAACTTTGATAGCTCCGTTAGTTCTATTCTATCGGTAGTGTTAGACGCCTTCATGTTTTGGCGCTTCTTAATCAGATCTTTCGTCACCTGAGATAGCTTCCCGGTATCTTTTCGAACGGTCCTACCGCCTACTTCTACTGCGCACTCCGTAATTATTGATGTCAGGTTATCGTGCATTGAATGAACATCAAGATCATCTTGCTCAGTTAAAGCCGAATATCTGTTTTGCAGCGCTATCCTAAACTCCTCTTACGGCTAACTCGTTAATGGTCTTCTTCTTCGCTAGCTCCTTCCGTTCCCTCTTCAAGTCTAAGCTAATTCTAGACCTTACCATTATATGGTCGCTGGAACGCACCCTTCCGAGGACGGCCACATCCTGAATGATGCCAGGTTTAGCGCATAGTATGAAGTCGATTTCATTTTTAATCTCACCATTGGGGCTCTTCCAGGTCCACTTCCTGTTTTCTCGTTTGCGGAAGAAGGTATTCATGATCCGTAAATTATTTCTATCCGCGAATTCGACTAATAACTCTCCCCTGCTATTTCTAGAGCCTATCCCATAGTCACCTACCGCGTTGTCGTCAGCCTGCTTCTTGCCCACCTTCGCATTGAAGTCGGCCATCAGTACAGTGTACTGCGATTTTGCTTTATTCATTGCTGATTCTACGTCCTCACAGAAGCTTTCAACGATCTGGTCATCATGGCTGGATGTGGGTGCGTAGGCCTGCACCACTTTCAGCTTGTACCTCCTATTGAGCCTAATTACTACAGCTGCTACCCTCTCGTTAATACTGTAGAGCTCCTCTACGTTGCCAGCTATATCCTTATTAATGAGGAGACCCACACCTAGTTCTCGTCTATCCTCTAACCCGCGATAGCACAGTATGTGTCCCTCCTTTAGTACTGTATACGCCTCACCTGTCCTCCTAACTTCGCTAAGCCCTATCACATCCCATTTAATTCCCGCTAGTTCCTCAAGCAGCACTGCTAGGCTAGCCTCACTAGCTAAAGTTCTAGCGTTAAATGTTGCCAGGTTCAGATTCCAATGGCGGCCTGTCCGGAGCCAGAGATTCTTAGCACCCTCCGCTGCGTCACAGGTCTGACCGCCGCCGTGGTCAGTTGCTCTGCAGCCGCTGGGGACTGAGGGCCGAGGGTTAATTGGTTTGATCATAGAAGGTTGTGGCCAAGTACTAAACCAGGGTGGCCAAATCCTGCTCTGGTGAGAGAGTGCGTTGTCGGTTCTGGTCACCGAGATAAGGCCGCACTCCAGGCCTGGTTATGCAATTCCATCGACACGCGGATTTTTTTTTTAAACCCGGTGGAGAGTTGCGCGGCACCAGGATTTGAACCCCGGTCCTCTTGCACGCGAGGCGGATGTTCTACCTCTACGCCATCGCTGCATCGCTCTACGCCATCGCTGCATCGCCTAAACTCCCCTGTATGTAATAAAGTTTCCACCACCACCACCGGGGAAGAACAGTGGCCAGTGCCAGAGCTCTCCTATACAGCCACGGAGTCGAGACGGGGACAAGGTTCGTTGACGCCGCGGAATACGCAGAACGCTCGCGATTCGCGGTTGCAGTCGTCGATTCGAGTGGCGAAACGCGCATAACGGCAAGTGTAGCGTGCGAGCGCGCAGAAGATGCGGAGGAAGCGGCGGTGGCCCTCGCCCTCACGGATCCGACGTGCACCACAGTTCTCTGCCACTCGCGACAAACGGTCAAAAATTTCGCCAAAGGACGGATCTCACAGACAGCGGCCCGAATCCTGAGCAATCGAAAAGACCAGTGGGAGGAAGCTTTTCAAACCAGAATCCAGTGGTTCCCGGCGCTCATGGGAGAAGTATCGAGAACATATCGCAACCTAAACGAGACGGCACACGCCAAGGCGCCCGAACTCGCGAACCGCGTCGGCGACCGTCGTCCATGGGACATCAACAAAGACTGTTTGGCCAGCTACAACAAAATTACCAATGCCCTCTGCCTGTCCCACTAAACCTTCCCTCCGCCCAACGACAAGCTGGACAGGGCGCACGCGGTGGCCCTCAGACAACTGCAGACGCTCACGTACCCCAACCCGGCACAATACCACAGACTCTACCCTGGAGCATACCCGACAAATATATCCAAGGTCTGCCACACTGCTATAGCAACTTTACCCCACATGCTCTGGGACTGTAGCAAAAACCCTGACGGTGCTAACTCTGGAACCCTCCCGCCGCGGTGGGCAGCTGCCTTGCGCAGCCCCAGACTCGGAGACCAACTCTGGGCCGTCCAGCAGGGCCGCGAGGCGACGGCGAGGCAACACCTCGACGTCCCCACGTGGGAGACCTAAGGCTCCGTCGGCGAAAGCTCTGCTGGACTTTGTAATAAAGTTGTTACCAACCAAAACCACTCCCAATAAAACCACTACCACCTAGCTCATGCGCAGCAACCGTGCTCGGTAGCCAACTTAACCACCGCAGCGGGTGTGCTCGTATTTCCCAAGACAACAGGTCATCAAGCAATGCGCCACAGCACATCAATGCATCCCCTTTACGCATTCCAGCCCTGCGTTTCCTTGCGTAATATTTATAACAACTGACTTTATATTAGATCGATTGCCCAAACATTGAATCACACATTTCTGCTCACCGTTTCACTGTGTTCAGTAGATAGCTTTTCAGCGTAAGTATTGTTAGCTTGGCGCCCGAAATGGCGCAACAAGCGCTTTTCTCACTGGTGCGAGATAGCGGGGCCTCTAGCATGGCGTGCGTTCGTCTGTGGTTTCGTCAGCATACTTACCTGGTGTCGGGTCACCGGCGATCATGAAGGTCGGGGCCCCGTGCCGATGCCTTCCATTGCACTTCGGCTGGCTGAAGCGCGCCACTACTCCTAAGTGGGGTAGGTGGGGCATGTAATTTTTGGTAGTGGGGCTCGGCGTCCGCGCCAGCCACTGCCATGACATAATCAAAAAAGAGACAGTAGCGCAGAAGTTATTTCCGTGTAGGTGTAAAACGCCCCGATATGTGGTTTTCAAGTGATTCCGACGGCTACTACTGGCCGCCTCAAATAGTGGGCAAAAAAAACGCGCTTACCTTGGGTTATTATATACTCACGTCCTTCAATGTAATAATAATTGGTTTTGGGGGAAAGGAAATGGCGCAGTATCTGTCTCATATATCGTTGGACACCTGGACGGCGCCCTAAGGGAAGGGGTAAAGGAGGGAGTTAAAGAAGGAAGGTAGTGAGAGGTTCTGTAGTAGAGGGCTCCGGAATAATTTCGACCCCCTGGGGATCTTTAACGTGCACTGGCATCGCACAGCACACGGGCGCCTGTGTGTTTTGCCTCAATAAAAACGCAGCCGTCTTTTTGCTGATTTTTTGGTACGGAAAATGGAGAGACGCGCAGCTATGCAGGCCAACGCCTCATCGGGGTGAAGCTATAGCTGCAGACAAGGAAGGGTGTTTCGTGGCACTTTGTGAATGCATGTTTTTGGATTTTGGAGAAGGTACTGTGTGTCACGAAGGGGAAAAGAAAGGTGCATTACTGGCTCCATGGACACCTCAAACACACTTTTAGCTTCGTGGAGAAAGAGATATATGCGCTGCATATTTTGGCGTTGACAACGTTATGGCAGAAACGCGGCACTGACGCAACAGGACGCCGGCGTTCATTGCCGTTGGCGTTCACGGTGTTTTAGACCGTTGATTTTGAGGAAAGGACGTCTAGGTCACGTGGTCTCGCGGCGTTAACACAACCTGCCACGCTGGCCCTCCACTACGGCATCTCTTTCTTCTTTCACTCCCTCCTTTTTCTCTTGCCTTACGGCGCGGTTGTGGTGTCCAGCGAGATGAGAGTTACTGCGCCATTTCCTTGTCTCAAAAACCGAAAAAGAGCCAGCAGAAGTCTCGAGACTAATTCGGAAGAGATTGATTGAACAACTTTTATTTCCATTAGAAAAGACGTTTCTCCCCGCCCCACTGGCACGCAGGCCTGGGAGACGGGGAGTTGCGCGGCCACTGTTAGAGGCTGGCTGGCAGTCCTTGGCGGCCGCTTCCGCCAGATGGATGGATGGTGGTGCCCTGGAGCTCGGGGTACGGGCGTCTTAGCAGGGTCTCCCAAGCTTCTCTGTTATATTTTTGCCCGCCCCGGGAGAATTTGGGCACTCCGAAATTATGTGATCGCGGGTCCCTCTCGCCCCACAGTGTGTGCATCGATCAAGCGATATAAGTTCTGGGTACACGTAGTAAACCCATAGCGTGTTCATAAATGTATTGGTTTGAGAGACAGTTGCTGCGCCATTTCTTCTCCTCAAAAACCAGGAAAGAAAACCAGCAGAGCTCTCGTGACCAATTTAGAAGAGAACGACGCAAGGGGGAGCACGAGACCAGTGAGCGGAGAGAGACAAGCTCGCGCGCATGAGCGTGATTGGCTGTGGTGACGTGGCCTTCTGCCGAGCAAGCCGCGTCTGCGGCATCATTGAATAAGAACCACAGTGCGCGGTGTCCACGTCCAAGCAGATCTTCATGAGGAGGCTCAGTAAGGGACTCCTGGAATTTATCGGCAGCGTTCTGGAGGCCTTCTCGCACTTTCTCGGCAGCTGCTTTCCACAGCGGCGGCCTCTCCGGGCGGTCGACACGTCATATCATAAGGTGAGGTCTGTGGTCCGCTTATATAATGGGACGCGATGGCATCTCCGAGGACAGCGAGGGTAGGCAGGTAGTGCCTTAAACAGGCGATGTTTCCGACTGGAAGTCTAGAAGGAATTCCCGGCTGGTAATTGGTCCTCTGGTTGTCATTGCAGTGGTGGTAGCGTTCTACTTCGCTCGACAACCGCAGCGTTCTCTGCTGTGCCATCGGAAATTCAAAGCGTTCCATGCCGGTTTTGTCGATGGACGATCTACATTTGAGGCTATCTCAATGAATGAGAGGTGCAGCTAGCCTTTGCGTGCCCGACCCGCTTCTCGATTTCAAGTTGATCATAACTACATGCAAACTTAACTGGCGGCTTCCGAGGTGCGTATGTGAGCTTCGAGGCTGAGCCGGGATACACCAATTTTACCTCATGCAAGGCATTCAAGCCACAGTGGTCGCTCATTGCTTGAAGCGAACCCAGAGCAATAGCTGAGTGTTTATATGTTGGACTGCTTGGTGGCTTGGTTGGATGGTTAGGGTGAGAGTGGAGCAGGGCGACGCATGGTTCCTGCGACCGCAGCCGCGTTTCAATTGAAATAGAATGCAAAAGCCTCCGCAGGCTGTGCGCTATCGGTGCTCGTTAAAGGATCCCAGGTGGGCCAAAATAATGGCCCTTATTAACCTGAAATCAGCCCACAACCGTGTCTCTTTCTGCTTCTCTTCACTCGCTCCTCCATTTCTTTGCCACACAGACTACTTCAGGTGTCCACCTGTACGCGTATATCTTTGTGAACCGCTTGCTTATAACGAAAAGCCGTCGGCATACCAGTAGTCCGCACTGCGTGCCGGAAATAATCTGTTGCTGCCTAAAAAAGCCATATCATGCAAATTTGTGGTTCTAGTGATTGATGATTGATTGGTGTGTGGTAGGCGCTGACAAGTTAATGAAATCATTTAATTGGTTAATTAAGAAATCTGAAGCTGAGAAAAATGGAAAAAGAGTTCATAGGTGTCAAATTGCATTGATTGAAAAAGCCAATGCTTGATGGTAATTCAGACAATTTAGAGTGCGTAGTTGATCAATTAATTAAAATATTGAACTAAGGAGGCGACTGAAAAAACTTTTTTTTTTCAGGCGACCACGCTTCGATGAAGGCGAAGCGCCCATGTGCTGAGCGTTTTTAGCTTGCGTTAGAGAGCCCCAGGTGGTATACATAAATTGAAAACCTCCAGTACTGCCTTCGCTCAGCGACGTTAGACACGACAGGTCTAAAGTTTAGCAAATCAGTCTATCTTGTTGTTTGGTGAAGCAGCCTTGAAATATTCGCACTTTTTCCCATGAACGGGAAACGCGTACAGGAAAACTGTTCTGCTCAGCCTGCACTGCAAATATTCAGTGCTTAAGCAAACTCTATAGTTGACACCCACGCCTAAGGCGACATGAGAAATATAATAATTTATTTTTTATATTTATTTACAAATACTGCAGGCCCTATTCGGGCCCAAGCAGGAGTGGGTACATACAACAACGTAAACTACCACTGCCAATTAGCAATTAAGAACACAACAAAACATGTACTTACATCATTGTAACACTATACGTAACAGAAATAAACATGAACGTACAACAGTGCAATACGCAAACAAAATAACAATGAAAAAGCGTAACTCAAAAGAAACTGCTTTCATTGCGGAAATTTTAGAGGTCAAAGAAAAGGTTATTTGAAAGCTGAACGAACGATTCTGTTGTATTAGCGTTAACTACTTCTTCGGGTAATTTATTCCATAGTGAAATTGCATGGGGAAAAAGAGAATATTGATGGATGTTAAGGTTACTAAATGGTTGCTTAATTGTTTTGTTGTGGTTTGTACGAGCAGAGCGCTTGGGGGGCTCGGGTAAATAACATTCACGCGCTATTTTGTAGTGACCATGGTACAGCTGATATAAAAATTTGATGCGAGATACAATTCTGCGATGAACTAGTTTTTTCAATTTCGCCCTGTCGCGAAGAACGGACACGCTTGAAGAACGCGAGTATGTGGAGTATATAAACCGCAAAGCTAAATTTTGCACTCTTTCTATTTTCTTGATTAAATATTTTTGATGAGGGCTCCAGATTAAATCCGCATATTCTAATTTTGGTCTGACAAGAGCTTTGTATGCTGTTAACTTAACGGTCGATGAAGTACGGCGCAATTTCCGTTTCAAAAACGCGAGCTTTTTTAGCGCGTTGCTGCAAACGTTTTCTATATGGGGTTCCCAACTTAAATTGCTTGTGAGTGTAACACCTAAATACTTCACTCGCTGGGTTTTATGAATATAAGAATTATTAATAATATAAGCAAAATCTAAGGGTTCTTTCTTGTTGGTAAATGTAATAGCTGCCGTCTTCAAAGTGTTTAGCTTCAGTCCCCATGTTTCACACCATACGCTAATTGAGTGCAACGCGTCATTAAGTCTTACTTGGTCGGAGTGATGATATACACTAATATAAATAACACAATCGTCCGCAAACAACCGGATCTTCACAGGCGAATGAACAGATAAATAGATGTCATTGATATAAACTAAGAACAACAAGGGACCGAGAACTGACCTATGTGGCACCCCTGAGTACACTTCTAGTGTACCAGAAAAGCAGTCTTTAACAGCAACGTATTGTTTTCTTGAGGACAAATAAGATTCTATCCAACGGATGATTGCGTTCCATGCCCATTGAGAGCACTTTAGTTACTAAATCGGCATGCGAAACTACATCGAACGCTTTGGAAAAGTCCAAAAACACTGCATCGATTTGACCCCTCATATTCAGCTCATTCATAAAATCATCCGTTATCTCAGCCAACTGTGTTATTGTGGATAAACCAGCCCTAAATTCATGTTGATTTGCATGAAGTAAATGGTTATTCTCTAAATGTGTTATAATCGCTTTAATTAAAATATGTTCTAGCAGTTTACAAGTTGTGGATGTTAAGGAAACTGGTCTGTAATTATTTAGTTCTAGAGGGGATCCAGATTTGTGAATCGGAACTATCCTTGCAAGGCGCCAGTCATCTGGTATCACACAGGATTCTAACGATGTTTTATATATTACATGTAAGTACTCTGCTACCCAGATTGCGTATCTGTTGAGGAAAACATTAGATATTTTGTCCGGACCTGATGACTTTATGTCTAGATTACGTAAAAGACTAAGGATGCCGTTTTTGCTTAAATCTACTTCGGGCATCGGATTACGAAACGTGTAAGGTTGCAAGTGCGCGTGCGATGCGTTTATGGTAAACACCGACTTAAAAAAGGCGTTAAATTCATTAGGAATGGTCAAAGGATCGTCAATGCCTGTGCCAGATGTTCTGATCTCTGTGATGCCGCTTTTATCTTTAGATAAATATTGCCAGAATTTCCTTGGTTGCTCCGACATGAAAGAAGTCAATGTGGAAGAAAAGAACTGATCTCTTGCAGCGCGCACTTTATCTTTGAAAGTGCGTACTAGACTTGCAAGTTGTTTCCTGTCACCACGTTTTCGAGAGCGTTTTATTTTGCGTTCCCGATGTATCAGATTACGATCCATCCACGGGTACTCCTTGTTGATGCGCTTTTTCTTCGAAGGCACGTAGGTGCTTTCACAGTGCATGACTGTCTTTAAACTTTGACCACAGCACATTAACGTCATTTGTCTCATTAAAGGAAGGGAATAAATATTCCATACAACTAATAATTCCGTCATCATCAGCATGCGTATAGTTTCTTACAAATGTGTCAGAAGGTTTAACATACTATCACAAGCCCGAAATAGGACACTCAAGAACAAGTAACTGATGATCAGATATACCGTCCTTGACACTGACTGAGCAGTCTGGAAGCGAGCTACTTGCAAACGCAAGGTCAAGTACAGCAGAGCTGGAATTTCTTGTAGCATCCAAAACCAACTGGGTTAACGAAAACGTAAATGCAGTTAGTAATGACTCAGCATTTTTGGAATCTTTGCCGTCATGAGAAAGGCTGCACCAGTTAATTCCTGGAAGGTTAAAATCTCCTGTTATAAGGATGTTGGAACGCGAATTTGTATTTTTCAGCAAATAATCGTATAAGGAATCTAAGTATTCCAGAGGAGCATTCGGAGGCCGATAGACCCCTCCTAGTAATATAGTTTTTCCAAAAAACTTTATTTTGCACCATATGCTTTCATGATCCTTGATGCCGTTTAAACGTGTGAATTTAATGTTATTCTTTATTGCAATGGCAACTCCGCCACCCCTTGATCCTCTGTCCTTACGGATAAGCGTGTACGAAGCAGGCATTATTTCTGAATTTTGGACATCGGAATGCAGCCAGGTTTCAGTTACCACTAGGACGTGTGGTTGATAGGTCAGAATTACATCTTCAAGGCTCTGGATCTTATTCAGTACACTGCGTGCGTTCAACGAAACAAGCCGTAGCGTCTTGACGGATTCCCGTCATTTGTTATCTAGCTTACGCGTGTTCGCACGTGTGGGTCGATGAGAGGAAGTTTCGGGTTGGGCAGGCGCAGATGATTTGGACAACTCTATTCTGCGATTGCGCGTTGCGTCCCATACGTACAGCCTGTCATCAACTTTGAGCTTATCGAAACGAAGGGAAACCTTAGAACCATTGCTCTTTTCTTCAGCCGCTGAACGCCATAATTTTGCACGAATATCCCGAATGTTTTTTTTGAAAAATCTTCCGATATAGCTATTTTTGTGCCCTTTAATGCGAAGCAGGATGACAAAACCTTTGTTTTGTCTACGTAGTTAAAAAATCTCAAAATGATCGGACGATGTCGCTGTGCATGTTTTAGGCCAATTCTGTGAATACGCTCTATTGAGTTTACTTCAACACCTAGAATCTTTTTAAAAATTTCTTCGTTAACTTTCCGCTCTAGTTCTTCTGAGTCCTCCTCTGGATCTTCCTTTACTCCATATATTACGATATTGTTGCGACGACCTCTGTTTTCGAGATCATCTACCTTTTTGCTTAACTCAAGAACTAGTTTGTTCGTGTTATTGCAAGCTTCGTCCACTTTCTCCAACCTTTGCTCACAATTCTCAATTCGGCACAGTTCTTTCTCAATTTTGGTTGTCCTGGTTTGAATATTCTCGACTGTCGATTCTACCTGTTTCAGATTATTAGTCAGCGAAGCCAGAGTCTTATTAGTCTTTGTTTGCTCTTTCAAAATTTTCTTAAGTAATTGGTTGTTTAACTGTGTCTCAGACTCTGAATCAGAAGTAGGACCAGGATTTAGCTCTATGTCTCCGGATGTTAGTAGCAATAACCTGATCACATGTAAACAGTCACATAATAGACAAAACAAACACTGGGGGCTTGGCAACACCGTCAATATGACTTTATCATCTCTAATAGAAGAAGTTAGATACTTGTCACCAACCTGGGCAAAAAGAATCGGGATCAGCATCCTTCTGCAACCGGTGTCACCAAGCCCACTGAAGGAATCTTGCAAGAGCGTCCAGTATTTATGCCTGAAGTGGTCGCTATCCGATGATGTCACTGAGCTGATACGCTGACAGGCTTGATGCACGTAGGGCGTAGTTTCTTGGGTGAGCCGTGGCGACGGCATGATGACCAGGTCAGTCGGCGCATGCTCTTCAGGAGTCCTTTCGAACGGAGGGTCCGTTGATCCCACGGCGAAGTGCACCCGGCAGGCGATCTGGGCAAAAAGGATCGGGATCAGCATCCTTCTGTAATCGGTGTCACCAAGCCCACAGAAGGAATCTTGCAAGAGCGTACAGTATTTATGACTGAAATGGTCGCTATCCGATGATGTCACCGAGCTGATACGCTGACAGGCTTGATGCACGTAGGGCGTTGCTTCTTGGGTGAGCCGTGGCGATGGCATGATGACCAGGTCAGTCGGCGCATGCTCTTCAGGAGTCCTTTCGAACGGAGGGTCCGTTGATCCCACGGCGAAGTGCGCCCGGCAGGCGATCTGGGCAAAAAGAATCGGGATCAGCATCCTTCTGTAACCGCTGTCACCAAGCCCAATAATAATAATAATAATAACAATAATTGGTTTTCGGTGAAAGGAAATGGCGCAGTATCTGTCTCATATATCGTTGGACACCTGAACCGCGCCGTAAGGGAAGGGATAAAGGAGGGAGTTAAAGAAGGAAGGTAGAGAGAGGTTCTGTAGTAGAGGGCTCCGGAATAATTTCGACCACCTGGGGACCTTTAACGTGCACTGACATCGCACAGCACACAGCATGAGAAATTTGAAAAATCCGTGTTTGGGGAAAGGAAATGGCGCCGTATCTGTCTCACATCTCGACTGACACCTGAATCGCGCTGTAAGGAATAAAGGAGGGACTGAGAGAAGGTTGACGATAAGTGTGCAAAAATTTGGTTGCGTTAAATAGTGCATGATGAGTGTTAAGTGGAAGCCCACAGAGCCGATGGGACTCCCCCCCGCACCTGTTACCAGGAGCGGTCATGCCCGGGGGGGAATCGAGGAATGTACGTCGAGGCGTGACGCCCGCTTAGGGTGAGAGCTGCGCATTCCACTGGGCTCGCAACAGCCCACGGGGACAATGCCCCCCCCCCCCCCCGCACCTGCTACCAGGAGCGATTATGCCTGGGGCGGGCCCTGGGCTCCGCCCACTAGTACATACGATGCAATTGCTTTGCTACTGGTCCAAATTGGGCGAGAGCTAGATTACTCAAGCTCCGCCCAATTATCGGAGGGGTTAAAACCCGCGGGAAACGACGACTTGGGACGAGCGCGCCGAGTCTCAAGCTCGGCCGTTTTTAACAGCCTTTTTTAACAGCCTTTTTTTTAAACTGCCTTGTCATCACTGCCTTGTATTTCAATCCCGTCTTTAATAAATAAGTTTTGCTTTGAGAAGTTGGAATTGCTGCCCCAACCGGCAACGTGTCGCCGGACGAAGACCTGAAGTACTCTTCGTACTGCTAAAAGACGTTCCCATCGGTAGGAGGGCAGAGGAAAGTTTAACTGGTGCCGTGACCAGGATCGTCTGAGCGGCTTCCTGCAGAGCGGTTGGAGGCAGTACCTTCCTGAAGGTTGACGGGCACAAAATCTTGGTGAGAAGCCCCGGGGACCAAGGTCCAAGTGAGGCGATACCCTTGCGCGAGGCCTCGGAGTCAAGGCTCCACGTCAGCGCTGACAGCGAGGAAGCGGACCGACGGAGCGCCTGCGGCTGGCGACTTCTGCGGCACCCGCGGCTGGCGACTTTGAAGGCCGGGAGGACGTGAAGTGCCTGCTTCAAGCTACAGATTCCGGCCACACTTGTGCGCCTCAGGACGTGACCTGCTGCTCCCACGAAACAAGTGCCATGACCGACAGCCCGACAACGGAGTGAGTTTCCCCATTCTCACTTTACTTGCCTCGGGGTGCTTGAGCCGTAAGGTTAGAATTACGCAAGGCACAATGGCTACATTTAGTTGGCGAAGTGGCTGTGGCTATGGGTATGAGTATGAGTATGGCGCTCTGCGCGCAGAAATGTCAGAGACTGAGCGAGCCAGAGAAAAGGAGCGGGGCGACGCTATTATTCGAGAACTCAAGCGCCAGTTGGCGGTAGCCGAAGAGAAGCTCCGGCAGGAGAGGAAGAGAATTGAGGAGGAGGAACGCTCACGGAGAGCGGCGCGTGTACTGCCGAAGACGGCACGGGCAAAGCCATACTCGATTAGCGCGAATGACGCTGTTGAAACGCTGATCGAGGTGGGAAATAACGAGGATCACTGCGGAGTAATTCAGTCGGCTCCTATTGAAAACAGACAGCAGGAATCCCAGGTTCTTGCATACGATGCAGCTGTCGTTAGCGCCGAGGAGCCGCGAGTTGTCGAGTCGACCAAGAATGTTGACACAGACCAGCCGTCCTTTATTCCCAAGGTGGAGGCGAGTTCCACGGACATGTCTGTTCAAAATTCGAACAGTGATCAGACCCTGCAGGTCGAGTGTTGCGAGGCAGCCGAGCAAGTTATTGGCGGTGCTAATGGCACTGATGAGCGCAACGACATGAACTGCTCGGTCGGCCCGATTGCCCCGAATGACCTGTTGTTGTTCACTGAAGCGCCAGCATGCCAGGCAGAGAAATGTGAAAGCGGCATGTGCGTTCAACCAGCATGCGCCGCACTCACAGCGGCGTCGAAGAAGCCAGCACCACAGATGGGTAGGCGAGGTTGTTCGGAGCCGGAAAACTCAGACTCGTTCAAAGCCGCAATAAGCTTGGCTCTAGATGAGGGGAATCAGAGCAGTGACGACGGGGGATTCACCCCATGTTCTGGAAGGAGTGAAGTTACACTACCGCTGATAGAAGCGAAGCGCGACCTATGCTGCGATCTCCTTGCAGGTCTGGGCGACAGGCGAATCGCAAACATAGAGGTCTCTGATGACGAATTCATTGAGCTGGCCATGCCACGTTCTAAGAGGCTCTCTAGACACGAGCAGTTAAAGCCTTTCGCGGAGGCTTGCACCCCATATGCGCAGACGGTCGGCGTCTCCTTCGAGGAAGACGAGAGACACAACCGGAGAGCAGGACGAATGCGAGAATGCTGCACGCTGCAGAACGTATTGTTCACTTTGATGCCACCGGGCAACGGGTTCGATCCTGGTGGATAGCGACAAATGCATAATGAACACACAGCCTTAACCCACTTTGCCACTGCCAGGTTGCGATAGGCATAAAAATTCCTTGTGGCTCGAGCACACGATGAGGCAGTGAGTGAGAGTGGGGGAACGCGAAGAATTCGCTCATGCCAGTGTGCAAATTGTGTCCTGTGTGAACTGTTCTCGTTGTGACAGTTAATCCGTGTGTGACGAAGAGCACCGTGTTATTATGTGTCTTGCCCTCGTCGGGATTATGTTGTGATGTACATAGAACTTCATGAAAACTGTGGTATGTTTTCTTTAACCCGAATTCATGGCAATGTTGTTGCACGTATGATTTTTCTTATGATTTTACCAGAGTGTCTGATTTGTGCTTGTCGTCCTGTAACTGAAATGTGTAACTAAGAATTGTGCTTGCGTCTGCATGCCTGAAGGTATCTTCCCTAGCATGTTTTTTCTTCTTCCAATTGTTAGTAGGACGCAGAAGGGTTTTTTTTATTGTTGGTACAGCGCCCAGTTGAGCGCCGGGTCCATTGTGCATTAGCGCGTTCCATATTTTGTTGAAGGCCGCATCCTTTGTGCTATTGTGGGCTTCGGTATGTTGTGTGTACAGCAAGTGTCCCCCCAACATTCTTGGTGGGGAGGTGTTAAGTGGAAGCCCACAGAGCCGATGGGACTCCCCCCCGCACCTGTTACCAGGAGCGGTCATGCCCGGGGGGGAATCGAGGAATGTACGTCGAGGCGTGACGCCCGCTTAGGGTGAGAGCTGCGCATTCCACTGGGCTCGCGACGCGGGGGGAATCGAGGAATGTACGTCGAGGCGTGACGCCCGCTTAGGGTGAGAGCTGCGCATTCCACTGGGCTCGCGACAGCCCACGGGGACAATGCCCCCCCCCCCCCCGCACCTGCTACCAGGAGCGATCATGCCTGGGGCGGGCCCTGGGCTCCGCCCACTAGTACATACGATGCAATTGCTTTGCTACTGGTCCAAATTGGGCGAGAGCTAGATTACTCAAGCTCCGCCCAATTATCGGAGGGGTTAAAACCCGCGGGAAACGACGACTTGGGACGAGCGCGCCGAGTCTCAAGCTCGGCCGTTTTTAACAGCCTTTTTTAACAGCCTTTTTTTAAACTGCCTTGTCATCACTGCCTTGTATTTCAATCCCGTCTTTAATAAATAAGTTTTGCTTTGAGAAGTTGGAATTGCTGCCCCAACCGGCAACGTGTCGCCGGACGAAGACCTGAAGTACTCTTCGTACTGCTAAAAGACGTCCCCATCCGAAGGAGAGCAGGGAAGTTTAACTATGAGCTCTTGCTGGTGGGAAAAATTTGCTTGGTGGTGTTTCTTCATGAAGCAGCCCAGAAATATGCGCGCAAATTTTCCATGAATAGGGAAACGCGTACAGGAAACCTGCGCTGCTCAGCCCAATGCCCAAAAATGCTCAAACAAACTTTATAGGTGACAAACACACGCATGGCGACGTAAGAAATTTGGAAAATTGGTTTTTGGGGAAAGGAAATGGCGCAGTACCTGTCTCACATCTCGGCTGGTACCTTAACAGTGCCTGAACCGCGCCGTAAGGGAAGGGATAAAGGAGGGACTGAGAGAAGAAAGGAAGAAAGAGGTGCCGAAGTGGAGGGCTCCAGAATAATTTCGACCACCTGTGGCTCTTTACCGTGCACTGACATTGGATAGCACACGGGCGCCTTTGTGTTTCATCTCCATCGAAACGCGGCCGCCGCGTTCGTACCCGGGTACTTCGGATCAGTAGCCGAGAGCCCTAACCACTGAGCCACCGTGGCGGGTATTAAGCTTGCAGGCATTCTATGAAAGACGCGCGCCTGATGGCGTTCTTCGTTTGGGTGATTCATATCGAAGTGCGGACGCTCGGCAGCCAGCGTAATGAGCCTCCGGGACATGATCGTTTGGGTGCAGTGGGGCCGTGCGGGGGCCCAAGGACCTGCGTGTCCAAAACTTCCCTGTGTCTAATAAAGTTTCCACCACCGCCAGACGCTCGGCGTTTGCGCGTCTAGCCACCGCGGTGGCTTTTTGGTTATGGCGCTCTGCCGCTGACCCGAAAAAAGCGGGTTCGGTCCCGATCACGGCGGTCTCATTTCGATGGAGGCGAAATTCTAGAGCGCCGTGTACTGTGCAGCCAGTGCACGTTAAATTCCATATGGTCTAAATTTCTGGAGCCCTTCACTACGGCGTTCCTTATAGCCTAGTTCGCTTTGGGACGTTCAACCACCCCATAAACCATAAACAAAGAAAATCCGGCGTCGGCGTTGTCGGTGTTGGCACCACTTGACTATGGCAAGTGGTGCCCAAAGAACAATAAAGGTCACGTAACCTCACGGCGTTATCAAAACCTTTCCACCGTGGCAGGCGACAGTTAAATTAATTATTAGCAACCTGGGTTGTACAAAGCCTCCCACGTATCTGAAGGGACTTACGTTTTTATGAGCCGGATTTTAAAAATTTCCTGTGTGCAAAATACTGGCCTAATCGAGCAAATACCGCTGAAAAGGTAGAATATTATTGCCTAAGTTGTTTGATATCTAAATAAACATCAGTACTTGCCTGTTTTTGGTGGAATTATCGAGAAACTGCTTTCGGCTACGAGTACAGTTTTTGCCGACACGAGCCAAGCAGCCGTGCTGACAGGCTGCGCCATCTGCCAGATGATATTGCAAATCACAAGCGATGACTTATCAGTTGTTAGTGTGTGCATTACAATTGATGTTACATTATGACTGCGGTATTTAGTACCAGAAGCAGTGATGTTTCTTGTTAAATTAATTCCGGCGGGCAGACCAGCCCTGTCTTCGAAGATAACGTGCTTCTCGCGTCCACCTAGCCCAGGCGTCGGTTTTCTCGCCATCCGGCAGATGGCGCAAACTGTGAGACCGGCTGCTTGGCTCGCGTTTGCCAAAACTGTACTCGTAACCGAAAACAGTTTCTCGCTAATTCCACCAAGTACAAGCAAGTACCGACGGTTATTTACATTTCAAACAACTTAGGCAATAATATTCTACTTTGTGAGCGGTGTTTGCTCTGTATTAGGGCAGTATTTCAGGCATAGGATTTCATTAAAATCCGGAACATAAAAACAAGTCCCTGTAGGAATATGGAGAATGCCCTGCATAAATAGGGGTTAACACGTTACGCTATCGTGTCACACCTTATGGCGAAACTGAAGTGTCTCGGTCGCCTACTGAGCAGGAGTTCCCGAGTTCGAACCCGGCCGCGGCGGCCGGGTTTCGATGCAGGCGAAACGCAAAAAGCTCCCGTGTGCTGCGCGATGTCAGTGCGCCTTAAAGAACCCACAGGTGGTCCAAATTCCGGAGCCCTCCACTACCGCCACCTGTTTCTTCTTTCACTCCCGCCTTTTCTTCTCTCAGTCCCTCCTTTATCCCTTACGGCGCGGTTCTGGTGTCCAGGGAGATCAGAGGTACTGCGCCATTTCCTTTCCTCAAAAACCGGGAAAAAAGCCAGCAGAGGTCTCGTGACCAATTTAGAAGAGAACGACGCAAGGAGGAGCACGAGACCAGTGAGCGGAGAGACACAAGCGCGCGTGCATGAGCGTGATGGGCTGTGGTGACGTGGCCTTCCGCCGAGCAAGACGCGTTTGCAGCATCAGTGAATAAGAACCACTGCGCGCGGTGTCCCCGTCCCCGACAGATCTTCATGACGAGGCTCAGTACGGGACTCCTGGAATTTATCGGCGGCGTTTTGGAGTCCCTGTGGCTTTTCCGGCGATCTATATAAGGTGAGGCCTACGGTCCGCTAGCATAATGCGATGCGATGGCACCTCCGGAGACAGGGAGGGTAGGCAGGTAGTGCTTTAACGAGGCAATGTTTCTGACTGGAACTCTAGCAGGAATTTTCGGCCGGTAATGGGTCCTCTAGGCATTGTTGCAGCGGTCTTTGAACTTTGCTCTGCAATGAAAGCATTCTCTGCTACGCCATCGGAGGTGCGCTCGCTGCCTCGATTCTGCATTCGAGGCAATGAATGAGAGGTGCAGCCAGCCTTCGCGTCCGTGATCCGGTTCCCGACTTCTAGTTTATCGCAATGGGATGCAAACATACCTGCCGGCTTCTTCCGAGGTCTTCATGTGAGCTTCGAAACGCGTTCGAACCGTGTGCAGCGTCCCAGAAGACAGCCGCGGCACACCAAGCCTGCCACGATGAGGTCGTTCAGCCCCCACATTACCCCGAAATTAGTCCGCAATCTTAATTTCTCGTCACTCGCTACTTCACCTAATTGCCGCGCGGATAAGTTCAGGTGCCCACCCTCAACGCGCATATACAAGCGCCATCGGTGCACGTTAAAGAACCCCAGGTGGTGGGAATTTCCGGAGCCTTTCACTACTTCGTCGCTTTGGGACATTAAACCCACTTAAGTCTTAAACCTTAAAAGCTTTTTTTTAATTCCGCACAGGAACCCAATCTTATCGCTTGCTTGAAGAGCGCTTGCGCGCGATTTGCACACCCGCGTTCCTGTATGGCCTTTTTTCGCTGCGGTTTCGATGACACCGAGGACGCGGTAGGAATTTTTTTTTAATGCGAAACATTACTAGGCTTTGTCTTGTGTTTCGTGTCGCCAAAACTTGTCAGCACATTTACGTCGTTCTGTGAAGGTAACTGTGCAAAAGTTCGGTTACGTTATGTAGTGCGTGATGAGATCTTGCTGTGGGAAAAAATTTTGTTAATGGTGTTTCTTCATGAAGCAGCCCAAAAATGTGCGCGCATTTTTCCCGTGAATGGGGAAACGCGTAAAGAGAACTTGTGCTACTCAGCCTCCGCTGCGAATGTTCAGTGCCCAAACTTTATAGCTGACACTCACGCGCATGACGACGTAAGCTTGAAGCCATTTTGATCTATGAGATTAAGAGGGTTTTAAATTCGGATAGTTCGGAGATAACATGGGTGGACCCAAGTAATTTCAAAAGCGCAGTTATGTGTGACCATGATCTATGAGAGACGCGCGCCTGGCTGATGGCGTTCTTCGTTTGAGTGTTCACGGAGTGTGGACTGTCGGCGTCTCTGCGTCTAGCCACCGCGGTGGCTGGGTAGTTATGGCGCTCGGCTGCTGACCCGAAAGACTCGAGTTCGTTCCCGGCCACGGCGTTCACATTTCGATGGAGGCGAAATACTAGAGACTCGTGTTCTACGCGATGTCGGTGCATGTTAAAGCACCCCAGGTGGCCGAAATTTCCGGAACCCTTCACTACGGCGTCCCTCATAGCCACAGTTCTTTTTGGGACAATAAACACCCATCGGTCATAAACCTTATTAATCCGACAGCGTTAAGGAGCTCGTGTCGCAGAAAAGCCAGTGTCGTCGGCGTCGGCGTCCTTGGCCATGAGCGAAAATGGTGCATTTATGTGGACACCTGAACCGCGCCGTAAGGGAAGGGATTTTAACGCGACAGCGTTAAGGATTGATTGATTGATCGATTGGTTGGTTGGTTGGTCTTTTGATTGATTGATTCATCCTCGATCTATCTATCGATCGATTGATAGATTGATCGATCAATTGATTTATTTATTTGTTTATTCATTTATTTATTTTTCCTTTACGGGCGATCCGGGTGCCCAGCGAGAAATGTAAGATAGGCGTTATTTCCTTTCCCTAAAAACCAATTGTTCATTTCATTTTCCTTCCCTTACGGCCCGGTTCGGGCGCCCGCCGAGATAAGTCAGACAGGCGTCCTTTCCATAAATTGTCCAACGGGCCACGCGTCGCGCCGAACGGGCAATGGCGTACCGTGTACTCCTTGGCAACGCTGCCACACGCTGTCCCGTCTCACTCTTAAAGACAAAGCTTAAGCGTCCTCCAATTTTTCTTCGGCATCTGGCGTCGCAAAAATGCTGCAAAGTGTTTTTCTCCGTCACAAGGCAGTTCTTTATTACACCGCTTGATATTGGCATGAAAACATCAGGGCAGGTTCACGGTTTGCCTACAGTGGGTGTGCGAAATTGCAGCCTCCGCAACAGGCACGCCGTGGTCATGTGCCCCGCGAGCCAATTATACAGGGCCAGTATTTGGAAGTGTGGTGCGGAGTGGACACAGGCTTAATATGGGCGCGTTCTATTGCACTAATCTGGGCGCGTTTTATTGCACCTGCCGCCGTCTCTGGTCGTGTTTAGATATATAGAAGCTCCCGCTACCGAGGGCCAAACACAGCTCACGTTTTCATCTTCCAGGGGATTTAATATAAATTGAATCATAAATGACACATTTTGTAAGGTTGACTTTCGGGCTACAAACGGGGGTAGGAGCTGGAGTGGTTTGAGCCAAAATGAAACAGGAAATACGGGTCAGTCCAGCTTGTGGGCGTTTCTGGACTACAGGTTTAGATGTGGATGTTTCTGCCTCGCGTTCTAGCTTCCAATCCACGGCGATGCATGGATGGAAAAACTGAAATAGAGTCAATCACTCGTAGGGTCGCGGGACTTTTTCCTCTTCTCTCTCGCTCGGCGTCGGCCGTAACCACCCGGGACTTAGCGGCATTCAAAGCTTGATTGACGATGCATGTTTGTGTTTCTGGGTCTGGGTTGTGCATCAAATCCCGCCATCAGTCCGATGTGCGTGTGTTGTATTTGTAACGTGGGCATGTACGAAGAATCCGTGAGACCTTCAACCTTGTTTTCTTGCCGGAGTCAGCGGCGCGTCGCAATTGTTTGATATATGGTGCACCTGTATATAACCCTCGCAGCATAATACGCGGCAGCATAGATCGCTTCGCAGTAGTCAGTGGATTTGCAGGACCTGTGTGGCGGAATCCAGGATGGATTATGCACGTTTTAACGTGGCGTTCTTCATCGGCCTTTGCGTTGCTGTTTCAGAATCATTCTTGTTTTTGCGAGCGGCTGCATACAACTGCCGTTGTCGATGAAACGGGCGCTCCGTTCCTATAATCCCAAACCCTGCCAGCGTTCTGCGTATTTCTGGCAGGAGCAGTGCTGCCGCCATGCAGACTGACCTTAGCCAGTCAAGAAGGGTGACCGATGACTATAATGATTGGGCCTCTTCTGTCAATGTAAGCATGCATCGCTGCCAGTTCTTCACCGGACTATGGCTAACGACAGTGTAAATTGAAGAATTTAGAGGGTACTTAGCTTACTGGCTTTTGAGTGTGAATGCGCAGTTTTAATAATTCATTTTTAATTGTTTTTCTTCCTTTCCGATGACAATTAGCTCATAGATGTCTATTTTCTTAGAGTCGTAAGGCAGGCAATGCGTATAATATGTTCACCTTTGTTTGCCAAAATGCAAAGCCTATGGGTTTGCGTGCTCCCCTCACAGGCTGACTGCCCTGTTCATTTCACCGCACCTTTAAAGCCACGACGGCCTCATCTGCGATTCTTCTGACCTCTGCTGCTTGTCGTTTCGTTCCCTATGTGTGCGTATTGCTTTCGTATCAATAAGGTGGCCGAAATTTAAACAATGGCAAGGTCCAATTCGAAGGCTGCTCCAAGTGTCCATATGCAGGGACTTGGCAATATATACATACATACACGCCTGCACCTGCCTCTTAATCTTCGCTGACCGCAATTTCGTGTCGTACTGCAGGCGGCTGCTCCCGTCTCCCGACAGGCTCGTGCATCCTCGTCGCTTCTGAGGCAGCGAAAGAGGATTCGGAGTCCAGGGACCCGCTTCCAGCGTATGGAGTGTTCTTGCCGCGTGGGTGTCAGCTGAGACGCCGACGCACCAGCAGCTCTCGTCGTCCCAACCGAGGACATCTGGTGCACCAGGTGAGGAACGCCACCAGCGCTGCTTCGCAGTTGATACACTGGCGATGCAGTGCGTGAATGTGCTGCTGAAGTATATTCTAACTTATAACACTTGCGATTGGTGGCGAACTGCTGCGTCTTATCCCTCCTTCTCGCCTCGGGGTTTTTAAAGCGAAAACTTCACTACTTCCTTCCGTAGCTTGTTCGGCGTGTTTCATAACCACCTGAGGTCGCCGAGCCGCAGCTGTGTCGAAACCGATACAGAGCTGGAGCTTCGAAAGGAAAGTAAAGACGCATAACTGAACCCCTGTGACGGTGGACATCTCAGTCGCACTTTAAGCTACGTGGCGGTAGTGTCAGATGTGCGCTGCATGCGTTGGCATTGACAACGCTGTGGCAGAAACGCGTCAAACGGCGCTGCATAGGCTCATAAAGGGAACGGATGACAACTATCATCGCGAAGCCTGTCCCTCTCGGTATTGATGGCTGTCCGGGTTGGCGTTCTCAATGTGAGGCCTCATGTGGTTGGCTTTCATAATGCCCCATACGTTGTCAATGGGGTTAAGCGTGGTTGCTTCTGTCGGAGGATTCTCCAAGTATTACAAAGTGGTCTTTTCCTGTGCCGCCACGACTGTTTTTATTGTTTTTTTTTCATTGGAGCTGGTGTTTACAACGTTCTAGACTCGGATGATTTTAAGGAAAGGAAGGGTGCGTAACTGGCTCCCTGGGGCAGTGATCGCGTCAGTTCCGCTTCGATATACGTGGCCGTGGTGCGAGAGAGACGGGGGCTGAATGCATTAACAGGCGCTGACAGCGTTGTGGCAGACATGCGTCGCTGCAGCAATAGGCCGCAGAGTTCACTGGGTGACAAATCGTGATCAGCCTTTAATTTAACTGCGACCTACCAGGGGCAGGGTGGGCGCGCTTCATATATCTACTTGTCGCAATCGCAGTCGCCGGGCCGCCCGCCGAGTACGGCGGCTGACGAGCGCAAAAGGCGAAAAGCGGCCATCCGCGGCGAAGCTCAGAAAAAGCAGTTGCTCACACGAAACGCGCTATAAGACAGGCAAGCGGAGGAATAGAGGGCGCGCATGCGCATAGCCGTCGGCCAGCGCAGCCTCGACGCGGCCATTGCGTCGCCTAGTGGTGCAAAGGCAGCTTCAAAACGCTGCTCCGGCATTTCGCGAAATTATGTCCATGACTACTAGCAGCGTTCTGTCTCCTCTGTGACATAAGGACAAAAGCAGACGCCCTGAAACAAAAGCTCGTCTCCCCTCGAGTGTGCTCGTTAAAAGTGAATTAAATCCTTGCGACCATCGTTCGCGTCGCTAACAGTTGACGTTTGGATTGCGTGCTCGCTCACTGCACTTTCTACGGGAGGCAGTGAGCCTCCGAAAAGCCCCAACAGAGGGAGCGAGCAGCACCTCCTTGGGCCGACTGGTCCGTTTTTACGTCATCTCCATCACTTGATAAAGGATGCCCTTTGTCGAATTTGTTTGAAAACGACGAATATTTGCGAGCAGCTCTTGAGGCACTCACTTCTGTTACAAATTCCATCTCTCGTTCCTTCGGTTCTCTGTTGACATGGCACAATAAAAAAATTGCTGGTGGTTCAGCTCTGGTTATAACCCTGGTCGAAAGCGAAAAGCTACTTATCTATGATTACGTTTGAGGTAGAGCGACTGGCCGTTTCCATAGACAGCGATACAGACACACACGCAGTAGAAGGACTTCTTTTATTTGTTATACATTTTGCTTTCTTCCAAACGACATTAAAGGCGCTCACACACGACAGTATATGATAATTGGTTTTATGGGAAGGAAATGGCGCAGTATCTGTTTCTCATCTCGGCGGACACCGAACCGCACCGTAAAGGAAGGGATAAAGCAGAGAGTGAAAGCAGAAAGGAAGAAAGAGGCGTCGTAGTGGAGGGCTCACTAATAATTTCGACCACCTGTGAGACAGGCGTCATTTCCTTTCCTTAAAACCAACTTTCATTTCATTTTCCTTCCCTTGCGGGCGCGGTTCGTATGTCCACCGAGATATGTGAGACAGGCGTCATTTCTCATGGTTTCACCTATGCCTACATACAAGGTGAAACTTGAAGCTACACTGACCACTATTTACATTCAAGGTTAAACTTGCGGCCGCGCTGACGGCTCGAAATGCTGGCGTCGCGAAGATTTTCGCTTCAAAACGCCAAAGCGAATTGCAGTCGCCCTTCAAAGCGAATGTGTCCGGGCTACGCGTAGTATCTGTTGCTGTGAATTTCAAGCGTTCGAGTGCAGTTCTGGCTGGCATTCCAAATAAGCTGCTAATATAAAATGAGAAACAGGCTGCCGCAACACATAAAGAAGCGTTGGAGGACTCCTATGCTGCGCTTATGAGTTGACGCGATAGCGTGCGCCGTTTGGTGCGTCATCTGATGCTGCTAATGCAACTCTTTAGAATTTTTTTACAAGATTCTTTTATTAGGACGACGATTTACACCGATACTTGGCATCGGTAAATATTGACTTTCAATTCTGATCTGGTTTCAATTAATCGATTCCGCACCTAAATTTTCTTAGTTACCATCATCAAGCGTTGGCTTTTCACAATATTCTGAGCATTTTGACAGCCCCCCCCCCCCTCTTGAACCCCCCTTTGTCCTATTTTTTCATTTCTTAACTTATCAATCGCAAAAATTTCATTATTTATCGCCTATCACACACCAATCAGTCATCAATCAGTAGAACCAAAAACTACCATGATATAAATTTTTTTTACGCAGCCACCAATTATTTCAGACACGCAGTGCCGACCACTACTACGCCGACAGCTTTTCGACCTAACGAGCTGTGTACGCTATCGTGTAATAAAATTTTAAGATTCTGCTTCGTTATGCAACACCGTACAGAATGATTTTTTCAACGCAGCGTTCGTTCGACTTACGCTAAGAACGTTTACACCCTTAAAGTGTGACGCTCTTATCCCACGGCTAACATCTTTTGAGCGTGTTCACCTACTCCTTACGAGTGTTCGTGAACACCCTTGTGGCGTTGAGATCACGGACACCGTAAGGGTGTTAATGAATACACTAAAGGATGCTAGCCCTAGGACACTCTGGGACACTGTTGCACATTTAGGCTGTAAGAAATTGTATTTCGAGTTCGAATATCCAAAGCACGGCTGCTCGAGCTCCAAGCCGACCATGAAATGATCCCCAACAAGTAAAGTCTTTGAAGCTAAAGGCTTCCGCGAAAGACACCAGGACTCCCATGGTCTCGCCTGCGAATCTTTAACCCCGCGTGAAAAACACGCACATTAAAATTGCGATTTATATAAAAAAAACGAAATCGCCAGATCAGTGATCGGAAAAGCGCGTGCGTAAATAAGCTAGCGAACGTCATCCGCGTTACCATGAACGTGCAATAACCTTATATTTCATGTAAACGAACACTGTTGAATTCGCGGTTTCTTTTAAATTTTTTTCTCGGGACCACAGCGAATATGGTATGGGTTGGAAGCCACGCAAACAAGTTTCCTCCATTCATGACCTCCTTACGCAGACACAAGTCTTTTTTTCTTCTGCATTTTTAGGTTGGAACCAGCTTCCTGCTGGCATTACACGTTGGGCACCGGAAGTTTTTTAACAGGTACTATATGACGCATCTGTCATAGAGCTGTGTAATCGGCCACATCTAGGGTCTGTATTTTATTTTTTCACCCGTAATCATCACACCTTCCGGCTGTTTTAATAACGCGGCATGCTCTTCACCTTCGCAGCCAATTCGCCCTGCTATTGCGGCGAGGAAGCCACTGAGACAGAAATCCTGGCCAGAACTCCCAAGTCGTCCGGCCGACACAACGCAGGTTAGTACAATTCAGTGCGCTTGACACTTCTGTCGTGCCCTGCCTCCTCCTCTTCCTGCATGTAACACCCATGCATGTAACAATTTGGCACAACTTTCTAAAGACTTGAATCCGGGCTGGTCAAGGTGCTTTATCGTAATTCCAACTCTCTCAGGATTGTGGACATTACAAGCCCGACGCTCTCAAAGGAAATGGGTGAAGCCCTACAGTGTCTCGCCAAGAGTGAGTCTGTGGTGTTTCCTTTTTGGACGCAGCAGAACGAGAGCGGCTGCGGCACGGATGCCCGGACACGGCTGGTTCAGACGTTGCCGAGTGTCAAGGCGTTCAAGATTCACTCGCTCACAGTTGAGGCATGGAATGTCTGTGGCATAGCTGACGCTCTCAGAGAGAACGAAACTTTGACGACACTTCAACTATACATGTCTGGACTCTGCAGTTCGCTCAAGGACTTGTTTACTGCTCTTGAAGTGAACACCAGCTTAAAGGAGCTGCGCATTACCTTCTGCAGAGTGGACGCTAGCTGCGGAGATTATTTGGGCTCTGCAATTTCAAGAACGGCTGCGTGCTCTACCTGGGCTTGAGTGGGCGTCTTGCCGATTACTGCATGGCGCGCTTGGCAGAGGCGCTCTCGCAGAAGGCCACACTGGAAAAGCTGCAATTCTCGGGCTCCGGTCTAGGCTTCCACGGCATCTTGGCCTTGTGCGATACGTTACGGACCAACAAGAATTTGAAAGAGGTGGTGACTCCGGACTTCCCAGCTGGTGACTCAGAAAGGTATCAAATCATCCGTCTACACCTACTTCTTGTTGACTGTTTTTTGAACAGTAATGCCTAATAAGTTCCACATTTTGGTGACACTTTACCATTATTTTTTATGGCGAAGTCAAGGGGATAATGTGATTTTTGTTATGTGAAGAACCTAAATTCCGGTTAATTTCAACTTCTTCGCTAGCATCTTTATTACTTTAAAAAGTGCATAGCGCCTCAGTAAGGTCGGTAGTAAAGTGGCAGAACATTTTAAATGAATTCCGCGGGTAATGGTAGTGGTGCAGTTCCATTATTTTATTAAGATTATCTCTGTCGTCAAGACTCAACTGACAGTCATGTGGCGCCAATGAGTTCTGACGTCACTGTATATACAGACTTCGCGGTAAATTAATTTCTGGCCGCCACATTCAAAATCTAGTTGAAAGAAAAAAATACAGTCCCCTGATATGAGAGCAGTGACACTACCTTGCAGGGTTTAAGAAGTGTGCTGTACTCGCGACAGCGGTCGTCAGAAGCGAGGTTGCGTTTTGGAAGCACGCCACATTATCGAATCTGCGAGGGATCTCGCAGGAGTGCAATTACCTCAATACACCGTGTTTTGTTTACTTTTCATTGCTGTGGTACGCATAAGCGGGACGCAACCGCATCGGGGCAGTCTAGAACGGCGCACGTTTAAAACGCACATTGCTTTCGAAAATGGCGCATTTTAATTGAACTCAAGACATAAATTCTCCCCGAAAACAAGGAGAAGCTTTGCTTATTTTATGATGGGGAAAACAGCGGTATGTGGCCAGACTGCAACTCTCTTTGAAAGCAAACTTCCTGCTACCTGTTGTCAGCTGTTGTGTGACACATCGCGTCGTCATACATATGCACACCTGATCATCATAAAAGAAACGTACCAGTAAATTTGCACATTGGACGCAGTGGCAGCTGCTATTAAGGCTGCCCTATCGAAAAACAGAACAGGAAATTTTCAGTTGTGATAGACTTTCCTGTAGTATTTTGGGACCTGACGTCAGAAATTCGTGTCGTAAAGACAATACTTTCTGTAGTATTCTGTAGTCTCCTGTCGTAACGACAGAGCCAGTTCTGTCTCTACAACACGCAACTTCGCAATACTACAGAAAAATCAGTCGTAATGAAAGGACGACAAGAATTTGCTGTGTATTTGAACCGGGCGCCCGGTAAGGGCTAACAGCTTTACAGCGCAAGGCCGGGTATTAGGCTTAGTGAACTGTGCATGGCCTACAGATGCTGCCGTGAAGTCTTCCGCGTGCACTGAGTAACTTTAGACTTTCATTTGACAAACAGTTTTTTTTATCAAACATGTCTTTCAAGCCATGCTTAGTTGAAGTAAGGTTGTTTTTCTTTGTGCGTTTTCATCCTGGTCGTTTGTTAGATTTCTGCTCATGTGTGGTGGGAAAAAAAACAAGATATATAAAGCGAGACAACACTAACTCAACAAGTTTCCTTTACCACGACAACGGAAATATTGACTTGCACTTTTCGGGAACTAACCGCCATCTCGTACGTCTGACTGCAGGCAACAGCCTGTCTACCGTTAGGCTCATCAAGTAACAACCACGCCCCACGGACGTAAGTGAATAAACCCATCAATCGGAAGAACTCCTCGACTTCAGGGCGACATTTTCTGGTAAGTCATTCAGGACGCATCTCTAACATTCTTCGATAAAAATTTTGAATATTGGAAAATTTTAAGGCAGTGTTATGGAAGTATTGAAGGTATTGGTCCATTCCTCCTGCGCGTAGCAAAATATTTATTTCCATCGGACGCATCTAGCATTTAGGACTGCGTAGAAAACTTATGGGCAAAGCTTTTGACGAAAGCAAAAACCTTAATAGCAACAAAAATGCAAGCCTGTCCATGGGAGATTTGCAGATATATTGTTATAGTGAAATCTGGCAATATAAGAAAAATTGCGTTCGTAAACACATTCCAGTTCAAAATAATTCTTTGTTCCGGAATTCTCGGGTATGATACGCGTTCTTTCTTTGTGCTGAAGGAGCGACCACCGCGACGGAAAGGTGGAGGATACCGCTGCGAAAGGTGCCGCCACGGCCACCACAGCGCCGAAGTGCCTTCATCACGTGGGTGTCAAGGAAGGCGCCGACGCCTGCGACTTCCCTGGGCCGCCCGTCCACCGGGGATAAATAAGGGGTTAGCAGCAGCTGTCACGGGTGAGGGAGGCTGCCTCCAGGGCGGCACACGCATTTGGCCACCGTAGTGTTTCAGCCGTTTTAATGCGAAAGCATTACAAGGCTACGTCCCGCGTTTCGTGCCCGCAAAACTTGTCCTAATATAATGATAAATGTGCAAAAGTTTGTTTTAGAGAGCACGTGATGAGGTCTTCCTGCGGGAAAATATGTTTGACGAATTGTAATTAGTTATTTCATTAAACGTGCACATTTCACTCAGACATCACAATAGTCACGAACGTCGACATAACACCTGGACGTCACCCAATGACGTCATGGTACGCGTACTGGCTTCATGGAAAAAAACTCGGGTTAGAAATAAAAATGAAGAATTTAAAGAGAAACAAATAATTACGGCAATAAAATAACTAATAAGGTGACAAAACTTCAATGAAATGCAGGGAGAAAAAGAGGAAAAGGGCAGGCTTTAGCATCTGCAGACTTAAGGGCAATCCTGTTATTATTGAAACCGTCATTGAGAATGAATAAGCAATAAAAGAGTCCCGCACTACTACTCATAGGACAAAACGAGCAATGTGCATTGTTAACCCGCTAACCACTCATGTGGTATTAGCTTAACGAGTAAATTCTGTCGGGAATGCCAACGTCTGTCTGCCTTCAACTACTGTTCTTCCAAAGACTGCAACAGGCGCGCTAATAGCATCTGCCACCATCTACCTCAATCTCTTACAGAACAGCACCCATAAAAAAACTACAAAATAAGTGCCTTAATATATAGGAAATGGTATAGCTAGAGTATGATGCATCGTTTTAAGAGGCGTGACTGGTGTCCAAGCATCGGATGTAACTGCAGCTCCAACCGGGTTATTTCCTCTTTTTGGCTCGTCGTGACTCCTGGTATACCGTCAGTGTCCCTTTCCCAAGGTTCGGGCCTTCCCGGACTGAACCGTTGCTGCTGCCGCATAAGCAAGTACAGTGTCCTCATGCCTATAATGCTTGGTTCGTGTTGCAATGCCCGAATATTCCAGTCCTATAGCAACGATTTTATGATTCAGGGGCTCTAAAATTCAGCAATTCGGTCGCAGTAGGTAACATATCTCCATATTTGTGATTCATGAAGCAAGTGCGTTATAGACGCATTGGTTTGAAAAAGCCAGACACTTCGAGCTCCAAATGGGCGAGTGATCCCACTCTGCAGCGACTAACCTTTTCAGCTTGAGAAGATCTCCGGGGGATATGTGCTTTCGGTGCATTTTCAGCCCGCTTAGGCTCAAGGGTAGACCAAGTTTCGAATCCGTTCCGGCTCTCGGGTTTAAGGGGCGTTTGCTGGCTCGTACGCTATAATTCGTTTCCTTTTAGAGCGAAAAGCTCCACTCTCATGCTGAGCCTGAAGGTCATCTGGCTCTTAGATTTGACCTCTGACGGGAGACGTGCTACATGTGCAAATTCGCGCATGGCAGGTGCCTCGGACTTTGCATCGTCGCCACAGCTGATCGCTTGGCAGCACGTCCGCAGATGCGCTGGTTGCCGCTTGACCATTCCTCTTCGCCAGTTGTGGCATGTGATGTGTCACGTGATTCGCTCTTGCGCTTCCGCTTGGCTGTCACGTCCGCCGATGCGCTGGTTGCTGCTCGACCATTCCTCCTTGCCAGTTGTTGCATCCGAAGTGTCACGTGATTCGCTCTTGCGCTTGGCTTTCACGTCCGCCGACGCGCTGGTTGCTGGTCCACCATTCCTCCTCGCCAGTTGTGGCATGTGTTGTGTCACGTGATTCGCTCTTGCGCTTGGCTGTCACGTCCGCCGATGCGCTGGTTGCTGCTCGACCATTCCTCCTCGCCAGTTGTATCATCCGATGTGTCACGTGATTCGCGCTTGCGCTTGGCTTTCACGTCCGCCGATGCGCTAGTTGCTGCTCGTCCATTCCTCCTCTCCAGTTGTGGCATGTGATGTGTCACGTGATTCGCTCTTGCGCTTCCGCTTGGCTGTCACGTCCGCCGATGCACTGGTTGCTGCTCGACCATTCCTCCTCGCCAGTTGTATCATCCGATGTGTCACGTGATTCGCGCTTGCGCTTGGCTTTCACGTCCGCCGATGCGCTAGTTGCTGCTCGTCCATTCCTCCTCTCCAGTTGTGGCATGTGATGTGTCACGTGATTCGCTCTTGCGCTTGCGCTTGGCTGTCACGTCCGCCGATGCGCTGGTTGCTGCTCGACCATTCCTCCTCGCCAGTTGTATCATCCGATGTTTCACGTGATTCGCGCTTGCGCTTGGCTGTCACGTCCGCCGATGCGCTGGTTGCTGCTCGACCATTCCTCCTCGCCAGTTGAGGCATGTGATGTGTCACGTGATTCGCTCTTGCGCTTGCGCTTGGCTGTCACGTCCGCCGATGCGCTGGTTGCTGCTCGACCATTCCTCCTCGCCAGTTGAGGCATGTGATGTGTCACGTGATTCGCTCTTGCGCTTGCGCTTGGCTGTCACGTCCGCCGATGCGCTGGTTGCTGCTCGACCATTCCTCCTCGCCAGTTGAGGCATGTGATGTGTCACGTGATTCGCTCTTGCGCTTGCGCTTGGCTGTCACGTCCGCCGATGCGCTGGTTGCTGCTCGACCATTCCTCCTCGCCAGTTGAGGCATGTGATGTGTCACGTGATTCGCTCTTGCGCTTGCGCTTGGCTGTCACGTCCGCCGATGCGCTGGTTGCTGCTCGACCATTCCTCCTCGCCAGTTGAGGCATGTGATGTGTCACGTGATTCGCTCTTGCGCTTGCGCTTGGCTGTCACGTCCGCCGATGCGCTGGTTGCTGCTCGACCATTCCTCCTCGCCAGTTGAGGCATGTGATGTGTCACGTGATTCGCTCTTGCGCTTGCGCTTGGCTGTCACGTCCGCCGATGCGCTGGTTGCTGCTCGACCATTCCTCCTCGCCAGTTGAGGCATGTGATGTGTCACGTGATTCGCTCTTGCGCTTCCGCTTGGCTGTCACGTCCGCCGATGCGCTGGTTGCTGCTCGACCATTCCTCCTCGTCAGTTGAGGCATGTGATGTGTCACGTGATTCGCTCTTGCGCTGTGCAGTCACGTCCGCCGCTGCGCCGACCGCCGCTCTGGACGCTCGCTCTTGCGCTTGTGGCACGTGATGAATCACGTGATTTGCTCTGATTTGCTCTCGCTGAAACAATTTACTCTCGCTGAAATCTTCAAACAGTAAAGATGGATCGATGCTAAGCAGTGCCTAACAATGCTTAACAGAGCTTTGGGTATATATATCCTGGCTCAGGTGAGTTGAGCGACAGGCACTTTTTTCGTCCAGGAGAGATTTGGTTCGGTTGCAGTTCCACTACAGGCTTAAAACTGCTCATTGTTCTAACATTCATTTTAATTAAAAGCGCGAAATGATCAGTAATGGTATACATGAGCTTGTGTACCACGCACATTTGAGTGCTGGCGCTTCTATTTGGACGCGATACCTCGCCACATTTCATTTACCTCCACACTAGACAAGTGGCATCCTTCCCCTCAGTTTATAAAGTGGCTCAGTTCGCAGCTGTTCTTGCAGTCTAGTATCAAGGCTTCAGTCGTCAGTTGTCACTCTTTCCTGGTTGCTCTTCCCGAGCAACCTCAAGGTCACGGAGAGATTCTTCGGATGCTTCCAACAGATCAACGTGGGCGAAATCTGATAATGGGGGTTTTAGTGCTCGCGCATTTAGGACAAAGTTTCTCCATTGTAGCGGCTGTTTTATCGCCAATTATTAATGAGAAAGCATCAAATGGGTATGTCGCGTCAGCAAAAAGCGTCCGCAAAACGTGTTCATCAAATTCTGTCCGCACAATCCTGTCGTCCTAAATAGAGAGATGTGAAAAAGTTTGTATTAGTATACTGTGTGATTTCTTCTTGAAATGGGAGCAATTTGGTTGACGAATTGTAATTGAGATTATCTATATAATTGCTGCGTGTGAAACGGGTTCTGCGTGAGTGTTTTGATAGCAAAACCTTCGTTAAATATACAAAGAAAAATGAAATTCAGGAATAAAAAGAAAAACAAGTTATATGAATACAGTATAAAGAACAAAACTGAAAACGTAACAGAATATAAACAAAAATAAAAACAAATAAAACAGCAACAATTCAAATGATAAAAATTATTGAGATATGGAGCAAGAAAGAGAAGAAAGGGAAATATTTTGCATATCCTAACTTAAGGAGGCAAGTACAATCCTGTAATTTATGGCTTCTTTGAAGTTTGGTTGCTTACAGAGATGAATAAAAGTTTTTGAAATGATTCTGTTTCCGCAGTTCAGGTCGAAGCGAGCCGGTCGTGCAAAATAACTACGTCGCGACTGGGCGAAAACTAGATGCGTGCTATTCCAGAGCCACTGTGCCCCTGGTAAGTCACCTATTTCTCGGACAAATGATGCCACTAAATGTATTTTTGGGCACAGTTAGCCTAACTTAAGGACAACGCGTGCAGCGAGCTGTGGAAAGAACAATGATACGTGTAACGTTGAGAGACCGGAAGCGGGCATAGCGGGTGAGGGAACAAACGCGGGTTAAGGACATCCTTGTCGAAATCTAGAGGAAGCAATGGGCAGGGCATGTAATGCGAAGGCAAGATAACCGGTATTCCTTAAGGGAACCGGAGTGGATTCCAAAAAAAAAGGCAAGCGTAGCAGGGGGCGGCAGAACGTTTGGTGGGCGGATGAGATCGTTTGCGGGTGTAGGCTGGGCGCGGCTGGCAAAAGACAGGGTTGATTATAGACAGATGGGAGAGGCTTTCGCCCTGCGCTAAACGTAGGCAGATGGTGATGATGATGATGATGAGTGGAGCTGGAGGCGAAGAGGCGCGCATGAGCAGATTGGCATTGTGAAATGTTTCCAGTGAGCCCCTGTTGTATTCTTGTTAACTGCAATGCTTTTGGGGCGTGCAGCAGGGCCGATATTGCTGGTGCTGATGTGTGGAGACGATGACATCACTTACCACGTTCGCACTGATGCCTCCAATAAGTTTCAATATGACCAATGATCGTGCACTTGGTATGCGAGTTTACCGACGCGTTGGCGTTGTCGCTGGCGTACGTTGGCTGCTGAAGTGCAGACATTGTATGCACGCTGCTTCCGACTGCAACTCTCGCTTCCCTTGCACTTGCAGCCACCTGCAGCTCTTCTGCAAACGGCACGACCTCCTTCGGGGCAGAGCGGGAGGGTGCAGCTTGCCAAGACCACAGGTGCATTGCTAAGACCGGTTTTCACTCCCTACTAAGCGGGCGCTGAAGTGCGCATGCGCAGTACGCTCAACCGCCAGGCTTAGCGGAGCTAGCGTGGCCAAGCGGAGTGTCGTACCGTTGAGAAACCACACGGGATTTCCAGTTAGCTCAAGATTGGCGGCCTCAGTTTCAATAGTCGTGTGTTTTAGAATTAGCTTATTTTTTAATTATCGAAAAAATCCTGGAGCAGAGAACAAAAGGCAGATAAGACATTTAACGGGTCTCTGGACGAAGTAACAAAACATCAAGGACAAGAAACATAACGCCTCTAGCCAACCAGGTAATTGAAACAAATGTCATGTACCAACAGCTGAAACCAGATAGCTCAACAATTTGAGTAGATGAAGCGCACAAAAACAGAGCACACAGGAAAGGAAGACACTAGACAGGCGCCCAAGAACGTGTTCTACTCAAATAGCTCAACAACACGTTTCAATCAAATAGCGGTTTTAAAATGCTGAGACAAGATGCAGAGGAAAGGCACTTCGTTCATAACAACCGAAAAAACAGAGGTCACCTGCATACCATAGTTCAAATGCGACGAGTTGCATCACCTGCGTGTCTGAGGTTGTGTGCATCATGTTTTATGAATGTTGAATCGAAAATTCATATTTTCTAGTAAACAAACAAAGCAGAACGAAGTGAAATATTGTCTTCTAAATGAAGTACTCTTGACATCAGGAACATATGATATTGGGTCTGTACACAAAGGGAGTGAATCGCGTTTTTTTTTGCCATAAACAATGAGGTGAGATTATGCTTTGTAGTGTTGCACCAGAACAACAAACAATATTGGAGTGCGGATTCTATGAGCGATCGGTAACGTTTTAAGCCAGATGGGTCACACATTTCTATAAAGGGCTTTCAAGTTTCCCCGGCTTATCACTGCTCTTATCAGTTTCATACATTTTTGGCCCCATCAGCGCAAGGCATCGTCAAAGTCGATGGATTCCTGTAGAATTCCTTGTCCTCGATCATTCATGCACGACTCGCAGCAGACAGGTACAGGTGTCCATCCTGCAATAGGCAGGTGGCATACGTTAAGCGAAATCAAGTCGCTGATGTCTTCCTAGCACTCCCCTCTCCAGCCTGCTCCCTTCTCGCTCCTTAAGGACTGTGGTGAGTGGGAAAACGGGCGATTCGCGTGACTGGTGCAACTAATAGAACGGACATGGGGAAATGAAAGCCACCTGCTTGGAACGCTGCACGTAAGCGTGAGGCCAGAGCGCGGAAGGCTGAATCGGGTGGAACGGAGCCAAAGCGCGCTCTTAGCGGTACTCTAAAACGAAAAGGGAGTAGAAAGGGAGTAATCTGTCCTTTAGCGCCCTCCCTACGCTACAGGACAGCTTGCTGCCTTTTTGCTCCCACATAGGCATTATTATATTTATAGTGTAGCCGCAAATGCTATGCGTAACGAGATCTTGTTGATGCCAAGATCCAGATCTATGTGCCACCGACATGGAGGCGAAGCGAAGTGGGATTCTACCTGGACATCAGAAGGAGTGATTAATTGGCCTGTTATCTGTCTGGATATAGTAGGAATGATCAATTGTAATTTGGTTCATTTATTCGTCTTAATTATATTGAGAGGTAGAAGCTCTGAAGCTATTCTTCGTCTTCACTGTCTTCAGAGGTAGAACCTATAAATTTCTAACCTGTCTTTACATGCTTGCATGCCCCTTAAGACCAACAAGCTGGCGTGTTAAGCGCGGCGGCTTTGGCGTCATTGTGTTCACGCAATTCTGGCGCCTGTTTTACCGTATTTTCCCGAATATAGCGTGCGTATTTACGCGCAGTATATCTTTAGTTCCTCATTGTTCCCCACTCTAGAATTGAGTTCCCAAAAAATTTTGCTCGCGAAGATTGTTAAAAAAATCTGCTTTAAATATGACATTATAATATGATATGTGAAAATGAGAGAGCTTGGCTGATCATGGTACAACCGGGCATTGTTGTTCGTGTGAAACGAGGGTTTGTGATTTTAATTTGGCAATAAAAACCACTTAATCTCTCGTGCACACAAAAACAAACGAAGTTCTTGCTTGTGGTGTCTTCGAGGGGGCATTTGAAAACTTCGTGGACAAAATCCCAGCTGCTGCTTTCTTGAAGCCTGAATTTTGAACTCCGTCATGGTGTAGGCTGACGTAACATTCTCAATGTGCAGGCCGGCAGGTTTCCAAGGACACCGGGTCGCATGACGTGCCTGCGTCACGAGTGAAGCTGTGTGGTGGAAAAGACGCCACTCGCACGCCGCAGCCTTGCGTCCACTATGCCGTAAGTTGTCACTGTCGAGTGGCCTGGCATGTCGCTGACAAAGGTGTTCAGCCCTTAAGCACGAGGTCAATGTGTTCGAATATTGTAAGGGGAAGCGAACGCTGAGAGGGAAAAAGGCCCGCGCAGTGGAATTTTTGTAGCGATAGCTGCACTACGCTACCTCTTCGACCCATTAAGCGTGGCCCCACTTGAGCCTTTAT